>OZ022582.1:22706010-22999712 GCA_963669155.1 Arbacia lixula | reverse complement strand
CCAGTCTGGGGACAGTTCTACCAAGAAGACAGCTGCAGCCAACAGTTCGTCCTCAGTCTCGAGCAGCTCCAGTCACACGGCTGTCGTCAACGGAACCATGAGGGACAGCGGCAAAGGTGAGAAAATCTCAGTTTGATTTAGTTGAGTTTGCTCTACTCAACTTTACTTTCAGTACTTTATTTTACTTTACTTTACTTTTTTCTCTTTTCTTTTTTTTAATAAAGCTTAGCTGAGCTTACTTTCTTAAATTTATTTTTATTTAGATTTTTTTAGCATAGTTTAGTTGCTCTTCTCTGCTTGAATTTACTTATAGTACTTTACTTCTATTCTTTACCTTAGCTTAGCGTAATATACTTTAACGTAATAAGATTTACTTTGATTTACTTTAAGCATAGTTTAGTTTATTTGTTTGAGAGATGTGAAACAAATATTTCAACATGATTTAGTACAGAGTTTTAAAGTTAAGCTGAGCTTCAGTCAGACAGGTGTTGCTAATGGAACCATTAGGGAGATGAGAGTGTTAGAAAACCAAGTGTCACTGTTATGTACAAAGGGGATGCCGATTCAACAGCAGAGAAGACGTCTTCGAGCAAATCCGGTAGCCGCGATTCGTCGTCCAAGCCTTCATCGGCTCCCAAATCATCCAAATCAGCAGGGTCATCGCAAGCAGCTGCCAAAACATCATCGTCGTCAACATCAACCTCCAAGTCCAGCAGCAGCAGTAGTTCCTCTAAGCACCCAACCCCGTCCTCGTCGACCACCATCCAGAGCTCCACATCCAGCAAGAAGTCAGATTCAAAGTGAGTCATAGAAATGAGATTTTGATGTATGGGCCTCGTTTTAAGGCAATTAATACTCTAGCTGTACATCGGTCGTACATTTGCTATCAGTGGAGTCCCTGTTATGGTACTTGCGTGATTTGCAATTCAATCAGGTTGCTTGTTAGCTTGTGTTGCCTTTAATACCTTGCAAAACATTCCTGTGAATTTAATCTTTATTTTCATCATGAGACTTGCTTTATTCATTACCATCACAGCCATACATGAAATTCATTGGACCCCACGCCTTTTGAATTCTTTCAGATCTGTAAAATGCAAATTCACACTCAGTGTTAATGATTAGTTGTTAAAAAGTCACGTGACACACAAAGAACTGACGACATTGTGTGATGACAGTAGTGAACATGTTAACCACATGTGTGCCACAAACTGCTACTCTTTGAAAATGATATGTATTCATTGTAAAATAAATAGACACACATGGCACACAAAGATTTATTATGGAACGACACCACCATCTCCCCTTGTCACAGGTCGACAGGCGAGGGTGGGAAGTCAAAGAGTCACAAGGAGGAGAAGGAGCACAAGGAGGGGGGCAGCAGCCGACCCACGAAGGAAGAGAAGGCCTCCAAGGACCACAAGGCAGCCAAGGAGGACAAGGGGGGCAAGGAGGACAAGGGGGGCAGCAGCAAGGAGGCCAAAGGTCAGAGGTCATCTGAGGGCAAGAGGTCATCTAGCAGTGAGAAGGTGCACAGAGAGGATGGCAAAGGTCAGTGTTTGATGACTTGTGGTTCAGGAGGATTGGCATTTACATGTGTTTAGTATTTACAAGAAGGAAATAGATGTATTTATCATCCACCCCTTGATAACATGTTGTGACATCTTTGTTTTCAACAGATCAAAGCAAAGGGGTAGAAGTAGTAAGCCTACTAGCGAGCTATCTATTTCCTTCTAATTACAATCTATAGAACTCTTATCTACCATCTTAGTACAGGAAACAATCACGTCAATCACGATCTACTAACTGTAACATCACAGTCTAAAGAATGATTTTTGGCTCTTTTAGCCCAGATTTAATCTGTCAAATCGATCCACTTTAATTGTGCACACGCCTAATGAAAAATTTCTGGTTGAGTGATACACTGAGGTTCTTAATGATTATGGTTGTTTGGTTCTCAATCTTCACACAACGCATTAATTCATTAACAATTACAACTTGCAAGGCATTTATATATTTATTCATTTATTAGTATTATTTACCGTTGGGCCCCTTCAGTGCTTAAAAACTGTTCTACCAGAAGGCCCTGCTTTGTACATTTTACACAACATAATAAACAATATGTTTTTATCCCACTGATTTGAAGTGATTTTTTACCTCTGACTGTGAATGTGCTGTGTAATGTTTGATGTGCAGGTAGTAGCAGTAAGGACCACAAGACGTATGGTAGCGACCACTGGGGCACGCCGCCCCCCATAGCAGACCAGGAGAGCTGGGATGAGGACCAGCAGCAGCAGCAACAGCAGCGGGCCGCTAGGAAGGGGGAGAAGAAGAGCTCACACCGGGACCGGGACCGCACCAGGGGGTTACAGGGGGAGGACGGGGCAGCTGGAGGGGGCCATAGGGCGTCGTCCTCCAAGGAGCGCAGCCAGCGCGAGGAGAGCGTGGCATCCAACTCCAGCCAGGGCTCGCAGGAGGCGTCGTCGTCGAGGAAGGCATCACCCGCTGCGGGCTCGACAGACAAAGGTATGGCATCACTAGCCCCATTCATGTATGCAGCCTCAAAGTGCAACATTTGTGGCAATTTGCCCATGCATTACCAATAGCTGTGTTTATGAACGGAGACACTGAATTAATGCAGTATTTGCTTCCTCCTTTTTTGCGGCTTTTTTGTGGATATTTTGAAGGTCGAGACCTAGTAGTAAGCAAATTTTATAAACTGTGTCTGCAAAATAGCCATGAATGTTTTGGCATGGGATTTGGTAATGGCAACGCACAATTAGCGGAACGTGTCACCATCCAGTGTTTGCTCTTGCAAGGAATGTGGGGGTGAGACCACGGTGTCCAAAGTACCACAATATGACAGCTTTTTCGGTGTATATGAAGGGTGCTTTTAGAGACTCCCTGGAAACTTTCTTACAGATGGGCAGCAGTAATGCCGTATTATCATGATTATGGTATATGATTATGGTATATAGATGTTTCCTCCCACAGCAACTATTGCAAAATTTCCTTCACTGAACCCTTTGTTGTACTCAGGACTTTCTTGTCTGTTTTTTTTTTAAAATACAAACTCAAACAAAACAAAATTATATCAATGTCCATTCTACAATCTCATAATGGTTTCATTAAACTTGTATATGCAAAGGCCACACAAGTCCTTCATTTTGGGCAAGTTTCAAGATTAAGACCATGGGAACAGCTCCCATTTTGTGAGGATTACTTTGAACATAGAAAGTAAGTTTGATTTTGTTTACAGATATTGACATTTTACTATTTTGTAAATGCCCTCCATGGAAACAGAGCTTGAATTTATACCCTGCTTCTACATTTTTCACAGATCACAAGAGGAGAAAAGTTGACACCACATCTGTTGTAAGTACAGCCTTCTCTCTCCAATTCTTTTCTTGCAAATCAAGATCAATACCTGTTCCCCTTTCTCTTCTCCTATCCTAGCAGCCTATTGTGTTTGCATTCAAGACATGACAATGTGAAGCACTCGTTAATTCGATATCTTACATTTTGTTATATATTGTATTATTTTGGATTGCCAGATATATATCGATTATCATGAGAAAAGATGTGCAGATAGATCGCACTTCAAATGTTGTGATTATGTACTCTTTGCTATTACAGCTTACATTGCTCTATTATTTCCCTTAAAATACTGATTGCTGTTTCATTTCAATTTCTCACATCTTTCATACTTCATGTGATTGTGTTTTTGATGTTTTTTTTCTGATAAAAATTGCTATTTCCTTCTTTTGAAGTACATTTTAGGACACTTGAAGCCACTACTTCTAACCTTGCGATGGCACATTTGATATCACTGACCCCAGTGTGTTGTGTGAACACTATTTATGACTATCGTAACAACACTAACCAATTTTCTGATCAGTTTTGTTTGAGTGCATATGTTCAAGATATTAAATATATTTAACTGAAGCCCATGAATTATCTTGTTAGTTGATGATAATCAAGTATAATTAAAGGCGATGACATTTCTTAGAACATTTAATACATCTTAGCATTCTGGATGAAGGTGTTTTCTGCAGTAGTCAAGCAGTCCATTGAACAGCTTCTTAACACCTGCAAACATTAGTCTGAATCATGTTTCAAAATGCTGATTTCAGGCTAGAGAAAGTTGATGAACACACCCATTGATTATGAACATGCCATTGACCCTATGAGTGGAAATAATGTCACCTGGGCCCTGTTGCATAAAACTTACCATTGATGGTAACTTTGCTACCAATGACAACTTCTATGGAAACCTTGAATTTGATTGGCTGTCGAGCGATATTACCATGAAAGTTACCACTGACGGCTGAGTTACTGTTGATGGTAAGTTTTATGCAACGGGACCGTGCACTTGTTTGTAGGTGTCCAGCTCCAGCTCCCCTGACCTCGGAGGCAAGGAGTCCACCTCTAGTAAACACAGGAGGAGTAAGGTGAGCTCTCTCCCATGAACCCACTTTCCAAACAGCCATTCACCCGTTGCTCATGTTTAGATTTTGGTGCTTAGTGGACCCCTGGTCCAGTTAGGATATCAACATACTCCACGGAACTGGAGTAACTAAAGAGCTGGTGCTTGATTGCATGCTATAAGGTTTCATGAAGTTTATGCATACCCTGTTGTCTGTACAGCAAATTATGCAGGAGTTGCGCTGCTCAGGATTTAGGTAGAGAAAAGCCAGCCTGCACATCCACATGCTCAGTAAAGAGCGCGTTTAACATCTCAGTACCAAACCTTGATGAAGCATATTGAGTTATTACATATTCTATGCTCACATGGGATTGAGAAGGTAATAGTGACTTGTGTCAATGCAAATTTCAAGAAATCTGGTGAGGTGCCAAGATATCCATTTGATATATTGGAATATACTCTACAAGTAACGGTTTGTATTGCACTATTAAAAGTACTACTTACAATTCAGACTTTGGAATATGCTCTATACCTTTTCATAATAATCTGTGGACTTTATCTATTGTTAGTGGCATCATTTTTAGATATCTTTGCACTAATCCACTAATTTTCTCATTTTCTCTTGCTATCACTCATTTCTTGTTACTTTTAAAGTGTATAACCAAGCATACTAATATACCCTTACCTATAACTTGAAATGTTGTATGAAATAACTTTTGTTGAAATTTAAAGTTCATTGACATTATTCCCTCTTTTTTGCCTGTCTTCTTGTTTTTAAATCACCCATATTCTATTTGTGAGGTGCTCTTTTTCTGTGTGCAAGTTACAACTCTCCACTCAATGGACTCCACAGTAGAAAATATGCATAGCGTCTCATGTCAGCCATTCAGTTTTAAGGGTCATGACAGTTGTAAGTAGTAATGCTCACTTCATGAAAGTCATGCGGCATTCATGTAGTTATGATTGGTACCATTGCCAATGTTATAATTGGAAAGTTGGGCAACGGTGTAATAATTTAATCTGTTGATAGCTGTGGTCCTCTTGAAGGCAAGGTCGTTAAAGTAATGACTCTCCTGTTTAGTTGGCTGTGGTTAAATCTTACGATCAGACCACCCTCCCATTATCCTTCTTTGGTTGATTACTGATTTTATCAAATTGGGAGATTTTTTTTTTCAAGACCACTTTTTATGTCATTCAGAAACAATAAAGGAAAAGAAACATGCGATGCCTGGATCATAGCTTGATTTATGCTAGATGCAGGTTTAGAAACACACAATCACAACAAAAAATATGGAAGACTAAATATTCAAAAGTTATAATACAGAAGTTAAATATTGTCTGTTTGTTCCTTCAAGAACATTTTTTTTTTTTTTTTTCGACAAGGAGATGATCAGTGGTCAAAGGTCGTTCTCCTTCAGTCATGTACTTTGTCCCATTTCTTGCAACAGAGTAAAGAGCGCCATCGTGAGCGAGAGATGATGGAGGTGCTGGAGCCGGAGCGGGGAGTTAGCAGCAGGGAGCCTGAACGGGAGAGGAGCCGGGAGAAGGAGAAGAAGAGCGAGAAGAAGAGAGATCACTCGACAGGAGACATGAACAATGAATCAAAGAGACATAAAGGCAGCGACTCAGGTAGATTGATTGCAAATACCGGCTACTATTTTTTGGTTTATGTCGTGTTGTATCATCCATGCAAACCTTATTAAGTTTCCTATTTATGTGTAAATGTGTTTATCAACTCAAGACCACCAATTAACAATATATTCAATATATTTTCCTACACATTTCTTTTCTCTTTTCTTTTTTCCTTTCTCTCCAAAATTATTTGTTTGTCTCTGTAATATGATATTTTTTTGCAATTAGATAGTGCGTAGGTATTGATCCATGTGATTATTGGGTAGAGGTCAGAATTATTGTCCATGATCCATCTGGTGCTCATGAAGAAGGATTTTTATGCCTCCGCCACGAAGTGGCCGGAGGCATTATGTTTTCGGGTTGTCCGTCCGTCCGTCCGTCCGTCCGTCCGTACGTCCGTCCCGAATCCGTTTAGGCAATATCTTGAGAACCGTTAACCAGATTTCCTTCAAACTTGGTACATGTGTGTATTGCATGAAACCAATGAAGTGTGTAAAATAGGGATCAATTCTGATTGAGGTCAAAGGTCAAAGGTCAATGAACTTTGTGAAAAATTGCCCAAAATTGACCTTTTTCACAATAAAGCCAAATCCAAGGATCCAATTCTCATGAAACATGCTATAAAGATAGATCACTACTTGGGAATAAAATGGTGACATTTGTGATAAAATTCCTGAAAGTTCAGAGGTCAAAGGTCAATGAACTTTGCCAAAATTGGCTAAAAACTGCCCCAAACTTCATATTTTTCACCATAAAACTAAATCCAAAAATGCAATTCTGATGAAACGTGGTACTAAGATGGATCACTTCTTGGGAATAGACTGGTGACAATTTTTGGTGAAATTCCTGGAAGGCCAGAGGTCAAAGATCAATGAACTTTGCAACAATTTGCTAAAAATTGGCCCCAAATTGATATTTTTCACAATAAACCCAAATCCAAAAGTGCAATTCTAACCAAACATGGTACAGAGATGTATCACTTCATGATTGATGGAAGTTTGGGTAAAATTTCTGAAAGGTCAAAGGTCAATGAACTTTGCCAAAAATAGCTAAAAAATTGCCCCCAAAGTAATATTTTTCAAACTAAATCAAGATCCAATCGTGAAATACCAACCAAACATGGTGCAAAGATGGATCACTACTTGGGGGTAGACTGATGATATTTTTGGTGAAAATTCTCAAAGGTCAGAGGTCAAAGGTCAATGAACTATGCCAAAATTGGCTAAAAATTGAGCCAAATTTAACATTTTTCACATTGAATGCAAAACTATTGGTTCAATTTGAAGCAAACATGGTACAGAGATGTATCACTTCATGGAGGTAGACTGGTGAAAGTATGGGTAAAATTTCTGAAAGGTCAAAGGTCAATGAAATTTACCCCCAGATTGGCTGATTTTAAACAAACTTTATACAAGGATGGCTTTAGATTGACTGATTAGATTGGAAGTCAAAGGTCAATGAACATTGCCAAACTTGGCCAAACATGGAAAAACAGAATATGATATTTTCATTTCACATAGGAATTAAATGGTTCATTGTCCACCAAGCAGGTTTTCTGAGGATAAATCTAAATAGAGCTAGCAAAGAGGCGGAGGCATATTTATCGACTGCGCGGCAGTCGAATTGCTCTAGTTTCTTCCTCTATCTCTTTTTTGTTGTTGATTTTCACTAGATTATGCTAGTCCATTTCATTATTTCACTGAAGACTTGCAATTACAGTGCAGATAACTTGTCGGTAAAAATCTGATTATTGGGTGGCAATCAGAATCCTTTTCCATTTTTCATTTAATATTCATAAACAAGGATTTTTTTCTCCCTCCTTTCCTCTCTGTCTCTCCATCTCTTCCTCTCCCCCTCTCTCTCTCTCTTTCTCTCCCTATCTCTCTCCTTCTCTCTCTCTCTCTCTCTCTCTTTCTCTCCCTTTCTCTCTCCCCCCTCTCTCTTTGTCTCTCTCTCTCTCTCTCCCCTCTCTCCCCTCTCTCTCTCCCCCTCTCTTTGTCCCCCCCTCTCTCTCTCTCTCTCTCTCTCTCTCTATCCCTTTCTCTCTCTCTCTCTTTGTATCTCTCTCTCTCTCCCTCCCTCCTAGGTCATGAGGGTAAGAGCAGCAAGCGTTCTTCAACAGGCGATGGCCCAAGCAGCAGCAGCAACAGCCTGAATGGAGAGAGACTGGTCAGTATCAACACATTCCTTAGTCAATACAAAACAAGTAATATCTCATAGACATATAAATGTCACATCTGTGTTACTCATTGCCATGTGCTGCACTGCTGTGTGCATGTGTGCATTAAATCATTACATGCATCCTTGTATCTACCACGTCTTGATTGTGTCTTGTCGCTGACAGGAGGAGCGAGAGGAGAAGTCGTCCAGAAGAGAGTCTGAGGGCCGAGAGAAACCTGCCAAGGAGAAGAAGGTGAAGCGGGAACCTGTGGATGACGACCGAGACGAGGACAGACAATATCCTTGACCAATCAACTGACTAAAAATATGTGTCTTGTTCAGAGTCGAATATGAAGTGGTGTTTGTAGTTCAATATTTAAGGTTTAAATAACAGTGTGACACAGTACAACATTTACCCATTTTGTATTCAGTCCGCATATATACTAGCTGGCTTTTTCCCACTCAGGTATTAAGCTGCATGACTCCAGTACAATCTGCTGACCGGGCACTAGACAACAGTCTATGAATAAACTTCAAATACCTTACAGGACATAATTAAGCCACAGTCCTTAGGTTACTGCACTTGTCCATAGCAAACTTTGACTTTGAAACTGTAATCAAGTATGTCTTCCAGAAGTCATGTTTGCTGATGTATGACATGGCATTTTGCAAAATGGCCATAAATCAAGTCGTTGACCTACCAAAATTTTCCCACGTATTTAATGTTCTCTGTATAACTGACAAGAAATCTGCCACACAGCTGGTTTTACGTGAAAACATTAAAGGGAAAGTCTATCCTGAAGTTAAATAAATGCAAAAGATTTGACAACAATCCTTCATGGGATAACAGGGTTATGAATTTATGTTAATTTTCGTATACATTTGTTACTGGAAGGCCAGTCTTATTGAAGGCTCATCACAACAAAAGCTTTACAAAAATGTGAATGAATGAACCAGCAGTAGCTGTCTCCAGTTGCGTCTGATGATTCCTTGACTCCATCGTACTAAATCCAGCAGTTCCCGGAAGCGACGCCCTTGACGATGCATCACCATGGTAACCTGGGAAGCACCAAGCAATCACTGTTTGTCTTACTTGTAAAAAAAATCTGCTCAGTTGCCTCTGTTTGTCTGAGTTTTTTTTTCACTCGTCACATTGGAACTTGACTTGCACATCTTCAAATATTATTGCCATATCTCAAGTATTCCTAGCTCACTATCATTCTCTGCAATTACTTGGCCCATTGAAAAAAAAATCTCAAGGTGATCAAAGTTAGTGTTACCACCTCAACTATTAATGTACATTTTGTCCCACACTTTGTATCTTTCTGATGGCATATTCTGATGCACTGCAAGATTTTTTGCTGTCCATTGTCTGAGGATAATTCTATCTATATTCTATATTCTCTATCTGGTTGTCGTTAGATAGCACGATTCCATTTGATTTATCCTTTCTTAGAGAGGCATGATTAAGATTAATTTGTGGATTAATTTTCCTTGTAAAAGATGATACAGAGAATGGTAATGGATTGAAACTCCCTCTTCATGATATAGAGCCCAGGATACTACAAAATTGTGTTTTGGAATTGTTCTGGTAATCAGATATTCCTGAAGGAGAGAGACAAGATTATATGCCATGATCTGTAAGCACTGGTATTCAGTTTCCACTTGACACTCGTTCTCAATCTGTGTGCACTTTGTAAGGCATTGTAAAAACTCTGTTTGATTGCTTCGTCCAAATAGTATTCACAATTTAATTGATAAAGGCGACACGTTCATTTTAATTTTGTATGTATAAAAGTGCACCCTGGTTATAACTTGGCAGGAGCAGTACAATCAGTGTTGCATCAAGAATGAACTGCAATAAAGATTTGAATTGTGTTATAGCAAGAGATTGCTTCAGTAATGTCAAGAGTCACCTGATGTAGAATCTTCTGAGCCATTGAGAATTTTTACTGAATTGTAAGGAAACAACTACATTCTATGTCAATTTGTACTCAAAGGTGGTTCTTTCTGTGAATTTCAAAAGACCTCTATGAGTTTCAACACTTTTGTAAGATTGAAATAAAAATTGACCAAGTCAAGAGCTAAATTAAGACCGTAATTTCTGCTCATTGGAGAAAGAATAATTAATCAGTAAGTGCTCCAGTTTTTAGGCTTATACATGTGTATATTCAGTTCAAAATGAGTTACCTTGCCCTCATGATATCCTTATAAAAATCATTCAGAAGTTTTGAATTATTCATATCATGCATATCATTTTCAGCTGTCAACACCTAGGCAGTGTATCCACATATGTCTTTGATTTAACTTACATCCATGATTATTGTTGTACTCGTATTTCAGACAGAGTTTCATCGAGAAATAGACAGAAACTTGCAAGTATTGAGGTTACATTGAATTAGTTAAATGCACTCGACATCCAGAGAAAAAAAGTTGAAATAAAGAGTTGGAAGGCAATGTTTGGCAGTCATTACTTTTCACATAATTGTGCAGGAATTCCTGTCCGACAAGAAAAATTCACCATTTAACCCAATTTATGTTACATAAAAACTGTTCATATTGCCCGTTTCTATAAAGAAAAATCAAAATGTTATGTTTGGGAAATTGCTTAAAGTTCAATACAATCAGGCTTTACATCTTTGTCGTTTCCCCAAGCATGAGAACCCAGGTCAATTTTACTGAAAACTGATTCAGCTTGTATGAAGTTTTAAAATCTCAGAGCTGAGGTCAATATATTGCATATGGTCAAGTGATAAATTGTGCTCTCTCTTTCTCCATGGAATGAAGCACCAGAGTAATCTATTTATTTGTGATTGCAAGAGAGCTTTGTCTGCAAGATGCTGACACATTGAGACACTGAGGAGTATTGTGTGCGGTAAAGTTTGAGCGATGAGGAAAAAGAGAGTCCAACAGAGTAAGACATATTTGTGTTTGAACTATGTACAATGAATGTATATGACTTTACTGTACAAAGATCATGACCTCATTGAGATGAGAAATAAAATGTTTTATGTAGTTATAACAGATATGTCACAGGTGCTTTATTTTTCTTGGGTGTTTGTTGTTTGAGCAGGACTTCCAACTGAGGAGATCAAGTGTGATATTGGCAGGACCTTGATTTCGAAATCCTATGAAGTGAGTTGGCTTGTTTTCATGGTGGTTAGAGGAGACCATACAGAAAGTCCTCTTGTGTGGAAAAATATGTGCCAAAATTCTGTTTCCATGCAGGAAAACTTCTCACACTTCACATCGGACTACTTTATCATGGTTTAGTCTTGTTATTTGCCATTTCAAAATTTGGAATGGTATGTTCATGTCAAGGGGTACCAAGAGTTTGGACTCAAATTTGATTGAAGGCCACCATAGACGGCACATTCTGATAAATTGTATAATTGTGCGACTGGCTGAATCGCAGGATCCAGCCAGGGTATTTGTGCAAGTAAGTGACGTCTCTTTTCCACTTGAGGGCCCTTACAGCTGCAGACTCATGGCAAAATCAGGTCGTCTGTCGTGGCCTTTAGATTCTTTGTAAACCATATTACCCAGGGCCAACTCGGCTTTTTATGCCTCCGCCACGAAGTGGTCGGAGGCATTATGTTTTCGGGTTGTCCGTCCGTCCGTCCCGAATCCGTTTAGACAATATCTTGAGAACCGTTAACCAGATTTGCTTCAAACTTGGTACATGTGTGTATTGCATAAAACCAATGAAGTGTGTAAAATAGGGGTCAATTCTGGTTGAGGTCAAAGGTCAATGAACTTTGTGAAAAATTGCCCCAAATTGACCTTTTTCACAATAAAGCCAAATCCAAGGATCCAATTCTCATGAAACATGGTACAAAGATGGATCGCTACTTGGGAATAGACTAGTGACATTTTTTATAAATTTCCTGAAAGTTCAGAGGTCAAAGGTCAATGAACTTTAATAAAAACTGCCCAAGACTTCATATTTTTCACCATAAAACTAAATCCAAAAATGCAATTCTCATGTAACGTGGTACTAAGATGGATCACTACTTGGGAATACACTGGTGACATTTTTTGGTGAACTTCCTGGAAGGCCAGAGGTCAGAGATCAATGAACTTTGCAACAATTTGCTAAAAATTGGCCCCAAATTGATATTTTTCACAATAAACCCAAATCCAATGGTGTAATTCTAACCAAACATGGTACAGAGATGTATTACTTCATGGAGGTAGACTGATGAAACTTTGGGTAAAATTCCTGAAAGGTCAAAGGTCAATGAACTTTGCTAGAAATAGCTAAAAAAATTGCCCCCAAAGTAATATTTTTCAAAATAAATCAAGATCCAATTCTGCAATACTAACCAAACATGGTGCAAAGATGGATCACTACTTGGGGGTAGAGTGATGATATTTTTGGTCAAAATTCTGAAAGGTCAGAGGTCAAAGGTCAATGAACTATGCCAAAATTGGCTAAAAATTGAGCCAAATTTAACATTTTTCACACTGAATGCAAAACTAATGGTTCAATGTGAACTAAACATGGTACAGAGATGTATCACTTCATGGAGGTAGACTGGTGAAAGTGTGTGTAAAATTTCTGAAAGGTCAAAGGTCAATGAACTTAACCCCCAGATTGGCTAATTTCAAACAAACTTGATACAAGGATGGCTTTAGACGGACTGATTAGATTGGAAGTCAAAGGTCAATGAACACTGCCAAACATGGAAAAACAAAATATGATATTTTCATTTCACATAGGAATTAAATGGTTCATTGCCAACCAAACAGGTTTTCTGAGAATAAATCTAAATAGAGTTAGCATAGAGGCGGAGGCATATTTATCGACTGCGCGGCAGTCGAATTGCTCGTTTACAGATGAAAACATTACCTGTGGGACCTGGCTTCCAGGGTTCAACCCCAACATTAAACCAAGGCAAGAAAGGCGAATTCAACTTAAGTCTTGGGGCAGGAGTTTTATGTTCAAATTGGGGGGAGGGGGAAAGGGCGAGTCGGGGCCTCTCGGAGTAAAACCGACAAGGTGAATCCTGCGCACGCTTGGTGTAAACACGGTAATAGTTTTAGTTTGTAACACAAATTGCAAGGTTTTATTTCATTGTAGTCTCTGTCTCTAAACTTGAAGACTCAACTCCAATAACGATTTACATCTGTAAGTAAGATGCCACATAAAAAATATATGAGGAGCCTAGAGTATTTCTGGAGCAAACTACAGACTACAGCTAGGTTTTGAGGAAGTTCTTGCACATATCATATTCATTGAAATTTTCAATTAATTGCTATGTACCAGTATATGTATTAGTACCACGTATACATGTACTACAAAGAGCATGCATAGTATGTATGTATAATGAAGGCTCACATTTATGCACACTGAAGATTAGTTATTCAAAATTCCAGTACATAAAAAATGACATTCAATACACAAAGATATACATATATGTTTTGCATATTTTTATTACTGTATATCATATAACAAGAGCTTTCTCTGAACGTGAGTAACTCCAATATATCGAGGCCATTTTTGCAATCCTTATCCTACACGGTTCATTAGTTCTATGGATTACATAGAGTAACCAAGTTTGAAGTAAATCCACCAAAGCAATCTTTAGATGTTGTATAAACGGACTGGGACTTCTCCGCATTAGACTTTTCCATCTGCAAAAATATAAAACTGATAGTGATAGCAGAATCCTCCGGCGTATATATATGTACATCATAGAATACCAAAATGGTGTCGTCATATCCAATGTTATGTAGGTCTCTGGTTCTAAACAACAGCCCTCAAGAGGACGATTTACTGGTCCAACGGGCTGGTCCCAGGTAGTCCCATTCAGAGTCCCTGTTATAAACTTGCTTTACCCACATCGTGTAGAGCCAATTGTCTTGACAACATGCTCATATGACGTCACACTTCAGAACTGCACATATATTTTGCTGCAGCATACCACCATTTTAATGTACTAAAACTGCATGATTAGGTGAATATAGTAAGAATGAGGTTGCAGTACATTGGGACCAACACGAAAAATACAAACACCCACTTCCTAAGAACATGGTGTCTTTCCAATATGCACTCATCAAACTGTATTACAGTTGGACATTATGACCACATGCCAGGCATGTCATGTGCCTCCTCAATCAACTTGTGCACCATCTCCACTTCCTAAGCAGCATTCCTTGCCAGGTGCCATTGTTGTGTTTTGTCAGCACTGCCTTCCAGTTATCTCCTGGTCAACGAATACACAGAAGGTCTCACAAGGAGTATCCATTATGGGACTCAAACGCCCAACCTTACGATCACAGGTCAATGGTTTTACTCTGATCAAAGAGGGTCCAGAAAGTCTCAGAAGGAGTATCCATATGTTGAGTTGGTTGCAGGATTTGAACCCCCAACCTTATGATTACAGGTCAAGTGATTTAACCATACATCCGTGACACCCTCACCCTCAGAAGGTCTTACAAGGAGTATCCATATGTCCAGTTGGTTGGGGACTCGAATCCCTCACCGTATAATCACAGGTCAGGACACCCTCAGGTGTAGGAGAATGAAGTATCTGTGAGTGTGTGTGTCACCTATTCTGCACCTTGACGTTGCTGGTGACGTGAGCAATAAAGCTCTGCAGGAAGGCTATTCCTTTCCTCTTCTTGGCGCTGCAAGAGGATGAAGAAGATGGGAAAAATGAAACTCAGGAAAGCAAGTCAATGCTCCTTCTGAACATATAACCAGGTAGACTAAGAGGTCTTGTTACTGGCAAATCAGGAAATAAATGTGTAAGGGGGGAAACACAGAGAGAGGGGAGAAGAGGGGAACATCATGAAGGTATGATGATGTTTTGTTTAATGTTAGTGACACAAATTTGACATTTGATCTACCAGTATTATCGCACAAGGTGGTAGTAGTGAAATACACTCTTCAACAACTTGTTTTGGTATTTGTGAATCATTCTTTACTTCATAAGGTCCACGTTGTGATCACTGCATTTGTTTATTTGTGCAATAGATTACTCAATAAATTTAGACAATGGCTTCTCATGAGTAAACGTTGACTTGGTAACTTACATAGTTATCATCTGAAAAATAATATATGAACAAATGCGAGAGCATTGGCAGCTCATCAACTGAAGAGGGATGGAGAATCAGGGTAACAGCGAGGGAAAAAAAGTAGACAGAAAGAGTAAGAATGGTAGAAAGAGATCCAACACCCAACATCCAAAAGTTGAAATGTTGATTAAGAACACAAGCCCAGAGACACAAGCCCAGAGAGAAAGAAAACAAGATGAAAGATAATAGAAATGAGTAGAAAGGGAGATGACAAAATAATTCTACATACTGCATTAAAGGGAAAGTCCTCCCATAATGAACAGCGCAGCAACATCCAGATTTTTTTCACAGCCATGTCCACTTCTGGTCTCATAAATCACTAAATAGTTCACTAAATCGGAAGCACACACAACCTTAAAATGAGGTATAGAGCATTCAAGAAAATTCCTGAAATACCTGACTAGAAAAGGTTGAGGCAAGCAGGTAGTGGTTTGGGTTTGGATGACGTCACGGAACTTGAAGAGCGAGGTGACCAGAGTACGGGTGGATGCTTTATCTGCCTTGGTGATCACCACCTGTTACGACAGATAGACAACTTCAAGTCCCTACATTCAGAAGACATAATCCAGCATTTACATATGGAGGTTAATCCCCCCATACCATATTTAATACTGCTCTTTGGGACTTCTGTGTATAACTGGTGAAAAAGTAAAAAGTTCTGAGTTACAAGCAACACGGGCACTGTTCTCTACTCAGAAATGGGTATCCATTGAATCCTGATTTACATAGAACTTAACCTACATGTATAGCGTGCAACCTGACTTACAACCCAAATGTATCGAGTGCCAGAGTGGTGTTATCACATCCATTGTTGTGCAGGTCGCTGTTTATAAATAAGATTGCTTAAGTGAGGGTTTCACCGGTCCAAAATTGTCTAGAGAGCCAGTGTTGGCACTCCTAAAGAGAGTTCCTGCTATGATCACTGATGTTTGCTCTACTCATATAGTCAAGAACCAGTTGTCTTGACAACATGCTCATATGATGTCACACATCGGTACTCTATAATGCGTCGAGTGTACCAATGGTGGAGGCATAACAATAAACTAAAATGATGAATAATGCAATAATCTTAAGTCATATTGATCCCCAAAAAATTGGAGTTTGTTTTTTCCAAAAGGAGAGATTAAAGTTAATTTCATTCAACACTATTTTTAAAGAAAAAAAAACACATCACGATATATCAAATGAGACATTCTCAAGCAATTCATACAATTTAACAACAAAAAAAGTGCTAGGCAGTGTGGAAGAGATAACACATATGTTCCCATGTTCTTCAACTTGAAACCCAAAATGTGTACATCACATTTTATCTAACGTGGTTTTAATGAAAAAACTTAATGCCAAATGCCATTTCATTTCAATATTAAGGATAGCAAATTTTCTAACTTAATTACATCTTGTGACAGGGAATCTTGGGCCGTGACTCAGAATAACGGAAAGAGAATACTTGCATTTGACACATGGTAGTAAATATGGTTGTGGGGGTGTCCTGGAAGGAAAAAAAAAGTTAAAGCCTGCCACAAGGAGGGGGCAAATAGAGAGGATGATACAAATCTCTGAGTGCATCATAAGAAGATATTGCAGGGAGATATTGAAGGTATTGTAGGTAAACGAGGACGAGGTCATCCAGTTATGTCTTGGACTGATGATATGAGAAGACTTGAGGAGGAATGATAGGTGCAACCCACTCGGCAGAAAACAGAGTTTGACTGGAGTGTTTTTGTGAAGGCCATACCAGTGATCTGTGATAAAGATGAATCAGATCTCTGCTGTGTCTCTTACCAAGTATGGCCGAGAGAAGTCTTCCAGCATCTTGATGGCAGTGAGGTCCATTGGTTTGAAGCCATTGGCAATGTCGATGAGTAGGAATGCCATCTGCAGGCTGTCAGTGAGTTCAATGTGAGACAATGGTATTCTGAAAGTATTCTGTAAAAAACATATTTATTGTCAACTTACTGCTGATTTTCTTTTTTATTTTTTATTTCATTTATTTCATTTATTTCATTCTCAACTGTTTGGAGAAAATCATGTTATAGTGATACCTCGCATGTGCCGTCATAAAATCAAAACTTTAAATAAGATCATAACTTTGTTATTCTTTGATGGATTTTCATCAAACCTTCACTAATATGGTTCTTTTATGTTCTATATGTTTTTATTGAAACCAACTTAATTTCAGGGTGAACTATCCCTTTAAATAACACTACCTTCCCCTCTAATAATGAGGTTATCTATTCATTACTTCCAATGTTATGGTGTCTAATGTGTAAATAAGAGATGTCAGTCCTCATGAGTCCAGAATGCTCCCCATGACTGTGTTTGAACTCTTTATACGGCATTGAAGCATTTTTGCACTGGGTAATACACACCATTCCCATGGAACAGTAAAGGAGTTCATCCTGAATAAATGGCCACTCACTTCTTGCGTGTCCTGAGATATCCCTCAGCAGTCACAGCAAAGTTTTCTGGCTGCCTGTCTCCATAGCCAGGCAGATCCACCAGACTGAATGCTTTGCCAGCTTGGTAGAACAGCAGGAGCTTGGTGAAGCCCTACCACAAAATACACACAGATACAGTGAGTAAGGGGGTGTTCCACAGAAGCGGTTTAATGTTTCCACTTTGGTGGAAGCACCAGCTTGGTGAAGCTCTACCACAAACACACACAGATAAATTGAGTAAGGGGGTGTTCCACAGAAAGTTTCCACTCTGGTGGAAGCACCAGTTTGGTGAAGCCCTACCACAAACACACACAGATACATTGAGTAAGGGGGTGTTCCACAGAAAGTTTCCACTCTGGTGGAAGCACCAGCTTGGTGAAGCTCTACCACAAACACACACAGATACATTGAGTAAGGGGGTGTTCCACAGAAAGTTTCCACTCTGGTGGAAGCACCAGCTTGGTGAAGCCCTACCACAAACACACACAGATACATTGAGTAAGGGGGTGTTCCACAGAAAGTTTCCACTCTGGTGGAAGCACCAGCTTGGTGAAGCTCTACCACAAACACACACAGATACATTGAGTAAGGGGGTGTTCCACAGAAGCGGTGTTACGTTTCCACTCTGATGGAAGCACCAGCTTGGTGAAGCTCTACCACAAACACACACAGATATAGTGAGTAAGGGGGTGTTCCACAGAAGCGGTGTTACGTTTCCACTCTGATGGAAGCACCAGCTTGGTGAAGCTCTACCACAAACACACACAGATATAGTGAGTAAGGGGGTGTTCCACAGAAGCGGTTTAAGTTTTCCACTTTGGTGGAAGCACCAGCTTGGTGAAGCCCTACCACAAACACACACAGATACATTGAGTAAGGGTGTGTTCCACAGAAGCGGTTTAGTGTTTCCACTTTGGTGGAAGCACCAGCTTGGTGAAGCCCTACCACAAACACACACAGATACATTGAGTAAGGGTGTGTTCCACAGAAGCGGTTTAGTGTTTCCACTTTGGTGGAAGCACCAGCTTGGTGAAGCCCTACCACAAACACACACAGATACATTGAGTAAGGGTGTGTTCCACAGAAGCGGTTTAATGTTTCCATTCTGGTGGAAGCACCAGCTTGGTGAAGCTCTACTGAAAACACACACAGATACATTGACTAAGGGGGTGTTCCACAGAAGCAGTTTAACGTTTCCACTCTGATGGAAGCACCAGCTTGGTGAAGCCCTACCACAAACACACACAGATATAGTGAGTAAGGGGGTGTTTACGTAGAAGCGGTTTACGTTTCCACTCTGTGTGTGATGTTTCCATCAAGGTTTACCAGCTGAGGTGGCAAACTACCAGTATAAAGCAAGTTTTTTCATGTAGTGATTTCTAAGCCAAGGATGTAACCAACAAAGAGCCTGTTGACGGTGCACATGATCATTTTATTTACCTTGTAGGATGATGAGTACTATCCCAGTATACCTTCATGTAGCTGCCTTAAGGGATTACTGCATCTAGTACGGATATGGCAATTGGGCCAAAATGATTGCATTTCTGGGATTGTCGGCGCTCATAGACTCGTGTAAATGGGTTTAAAAAAACACATAATACTATACTTGGAACTGTCACCCGTTGTCAGTTTTTAATGGAACACGTTTGAATCGGCAGCGATTTTTGAAGAGGGAGGTGTATTTTGAGCGGTTTTGTTTCAGTTCAATTTGAGGCACAATAAATCCAATCGTGTTTGACTCCGTCAGAAACACTTTCTTCCCGTTTTGGTCTTGACTGTGTATGATTTGTACTACAAGGGTACGGCCACTCTCTATGGGCACATGGGTCCACGTGCTCGTTTGTCTTCCTCGTCGTCCGACATCTTCAATATGGTGGGAGACCTGGACAGGTTCTCCCTCCTGAAACTCAACAAAACAGTCATCCCCGACAACCTGGAGCTGAAAACCGACAAGAGTTATGTCATGCAACTGTGATTACACGTGATCTTACACACTTTACTGTGACAATATTCGTATCAGATTTGTATATAATCTTGCGCAATATAAATCGCCTGAACATATCAACCGAGCTGTGTTATATTGGTCCACATGCTCGTCTGTCGGCCTCGTTGTCCGACGTCTTCAATATGGTGGGAGACCTGGACAGCTTGTTACTTCTGGAACTCAACACCACGGTAACCTCCGAAAACCTCAATCTGAAAACCGACGATGACCAGCTGCAAGACGAAAGCCTCTTCGAACTTCGGCTATAGATTACTGTCTTATCGCAGCTGTCATCATCTAGGGACAGCAGGGCATATTGTTTCTGTTTTCAACATCGTGCATGTGTGTGTGAGCACCATTTGCGGTTGCCCCACCTGAGCTCTTGAATTT
Source organism: Arbacia lixula (assembly GCA_963669155.1). Taxonomy (NCBI): domain Eukaryota; kingdom Metazoa; phylum Echinodermata; class Echinoidea; order Arbacioida; family Arbaciidae; genus Arbacia; species Arbacia lixula. The sequence goes on along the minus strand of OZ022582.1, from coordinate 22,979,602 downwards.
TTACCTAATATATCGTTTCTTGGACTCTGATAGCACAAATTTTGTTTGCTGTGCTGTATATAAATCTTCCAAGTACCCATCGGACAATTTTGAGTGAGTGTTTTTCAGTGATTGATGAGAACTTTTGATATCAAGTATTTGATCTGTATACCTGTGTATCACACGGTGGCCATATCTGACTTTACTACATACATACTACTAGTCAGCACGTCAGCACAGTACTTCGCAATGTATGGAACAATGTATGGGACTTTTTATCTACTGAAAGTGCCCTATTCAGTGACTATTCAGTGACATACAGTGACTTCACTACATACAACCTGTGCCAGGTTTGTGCGCTGGTTATGAATAGGACATGGAACTGACATCCATTGTAAGCTCCTCATTCAGCAAGTCACTCCAGCTGGAATCTCAATGACCTCAGATTGCAGCGGAAGTCCCACAACAGGGACACAACATTACACAATCTCTTACCTGCACACCAAGTCACAAGATCATATAATCTCAGAAACAGTAAACCAATGTACCCACCTCGATGTAAAACTAACAGATACAAGAACACTTTTGTGCCATGGAGTCTTTACCACTTTCAGTGAAATAGTTTTCACTTAGTTCTCAATCAGTCTCATCTCTTATCATTGCTCAGAAACTGTTAATTTCCGTCCATTCATTACTAACATGTTGATGTATTGATATTTTGATATACATACCTCCAATAATGCGTTATAAAATTTAATGTATTTTGTCTCTGACATTTTTAGATGTGTGATCATTAGAGGGCCCTTTTAAGCTCTTCTCAAATTATTATTGTAAAATAGCTGGTATCATATCATTCAATTCCCAACTTTTATTTGTATTTTCAAAATTGAATGTAATGAAAATTAATTCAATTTCATTTCATTAATTTAATTTGATTAAAGTACATTACAGTAACCAATTCCATTGGGATTTAACATTTGTTTTTTTTTTTACATATACATGATACTTAGTTGTATCTACCTTGTGATTCCTATGAAGCTTGACTTGAGTTAAAACCCTGTTTGGTACTTATGTATCACGAACTCATCCTTGTATACCGGTAAATGATAAATGCTCTTATCTTTCATTATGTTGAGTAGCTCCTATTGTATCCATTATTATTGCAGTATACAGTTTAATAATGTTATATTGCGGATTCAATTTGGTTCCTTATTTCAGCTCTTAAAATATGCCTTTCTATTCTACTCAGTACCTTATTAGAAATCCATAAACACACTCAAAATTAGTATTTTGGTTGCAATATTTCAGTGCAATATAATGTAATTTAGTATAAACAAGTTTTGTATTTTCATTACTGTGTTTAATATAGGTTTATTATTGTGACATTATAGGTATGATTACTATTGTATTTTTTAATCCAACCATTGATATTTGGACAAATAGATGTAAAGTGGTTGCAATAAATGGAATATATATATAAAAAAAAAAACTCAAATAAATTCCTGGAATGACTTCCTTTTCACATATGTTTATATTTAACCCTTTAAGTGTAGCTTTATGTGGATAGTGTGAATAAATCCACACGTTGCAAATGAAGAGTTAATACATGGACTGATACTGATCATATCTAATTGCAGTAGACTAGGTACATGCACAAATTCTACTTCTATGACCTACCGGTGTTCTTGAAGTCCTCACTCTCAATCCTGGGACATCAGAGAAGAGTGCCTTGATTAAAGAAGACTTGCCCACATTGCTGCGGCCAAGCATAGCAATCTGAAACGGTAACAATTAGAAGTCCAGTCAGACATTCCTGCTTTCAATAGTCGAGTCTTGGTGTCCTCAAAGAAAGCGACCACATAACAGGTTTTACTTTTGCCATTGCAACTCGTTTTGATAGAAATCAATGATTTCAATGATTTAATTATGTTGAAAAGAAAAGATGAAAATTGAAATGTCAATCTGTTCAGTCTCCTTAAAATAGATTTTGACAAGAAATATTCCTTAGGAAGTAGATATTGTTGCATAGTGTCGCAGAGTGTGCAGATGCATTTCAAAATCCAATCACTAGACAATACAGAACTGAAAAAGCTCTTAGTAATACAGTTATCAATTACAGTTATAAAATAGAATCACTACATTGAATTTATTTATTACATTGATTTCCTTTAGTTTATTGTTGTTTATCACTATGCATGTATTTTGTTCTGTAAGGGGACCCACCCATAAGCAGACTTGCTTCTTAACGGTCCATACCATTGTTTTACGTTTGTAAATATGTTGTATTTTTATTGTTTCATTTTTATAATGGTTACATAAATGAAATCAAATTATTAAATGGTAGAGCTATGAATGATGCTGTTCTGCATACCTCTGGCAAGTTATAGTCAGGTGCTTCTTCTGGGTAGTATGCTCCCTTGACAAATGCCACCTTGTGTTTCCCTTGGTTACTAAAGAGCTTCACGGCATCTCCTACCTCTGACTGGGTTGGGCGAAAGATGAGATCTTCCTCCTGTAATATAACCAAATGATATCATCAACAATACTGAATTATGGAGGACACTATCATTACTAAGACAGGGTTGCCTAAAATTTCTTTCCAAAATCAAAACTACCCCGGAAAGCCCTTTCACTCAAATCTAGCTGAATTGTCCTTACGGCGGACTACTCATGAATATCAATGAGTCAGATTGAGTGAGACTCTTAGGTATTTGTTTCCATGTTATCCTGTCTTAATCCGCAGACTAGGAATAGTCTGACGATTGGGTCGCTGCCTGTTTAACAGGAGATTGCAGTATTGCAGTAGATTGCAGGTTCAAATCCTTCTTATTGCAAGATTTTTGTCTGACTTGTTTTTCATTATTTACAGATTGGAGCATGCTATCTTCACTACAACTGTGTGAATAAACTATTAACTTACTGTACATGTTTATTTGCACTGTACGCAACCTGGGCAGTGGTTACTTATTGACAGGGTGGCCTTTTCACAGGTCAAAACAATTTAAACATAACAAAAACACAGAAAATTGAAGAAAGATATAAGTTAAGAACTTCCCTCCCAATATCAAACTGATAACTGACTTTGAGCAATTATGTTGATTGCTAGATTTGAAGTATATGTGGGTTTACGATGGGTCATCTGAAATCTATAGCCGAGAGACCGGAGACCGCAATTAGCACACGTCACAGCTTTCAAACGTACAGTGATGCATTTAAGCAAGTGGCGCACCCTAAGTGAATGTTGCAATACGGTATATGAATGTAGACCATGGTCATTTCATTTTCAATAAAAATGGGAATACTTTTTCACTTCTCCTGAAAAAGTCTGTGAAGCTACGACTGAAAGATTTCATCCATGTTATAGCTACTATATAAATCCCATTCCTGTCAAGTTTCATGACTTTTGCAAATGGGCCACGCTGCCCTTAACAAGTGATTTTGCTGTTGATGTTGTTGTTGAAGAAACAGCCCCCACACTCTAATAACATTTGGGAGGTATGCAGAGACAGCTCCTGCCTAGCCTCTGATGGAACAAAAAATCTTTTTATAATTACTTATTTTGATCTATCATGGTGGAGTTGTGTCAAGGTTTGTAAAGTCAACTTTAAGCTCACATCTAATTAGATCACAGCAATCTAAAATATGTTATTTCTGCGCAGAAATGCCCACTTTTATATTGTGAAGTGTTCATTTAATTCATGTCTCATTCTCTTTTAATCCTAATTCATCAGTACTCGTAACAGTCATCACTCATCAGAATACCTTCACTATTTTGTTACCTTGAAGATGGGATCTGTCACAAATTTGTTTGCATCCAGCAGGGGGTTGTGGGCCTCCTTCCCTCCGTTTTCTCTCGTAGTCGCAGCTGACCCTGGAGCTGACTTTGCAGTAGTTAAAAAGCGGATAGTCTGCAAAGACCGTTGACTCGCCCTAATGGTCTCTGCACTCCACATGAAGAGGCGCATGCTGCACTTTCTACAAACTGACATCTTCACAAATTGTCTTCCTGTCCTGGCAGACTACCAACTGTGTGAAGAGTAACAATTAAGATTGTGACATCATATGCAATGCAATGACGTGATTGTATGTTATGAACAGATACAGATCATTAGAATCCTTTTAACAAACGAACATGCCGATGTTGAGATGACAGATCAGACCAAGCAGAGTTTCATAACTTGAGTTTTGCACATAACAAAGTTAGGGGCTAACTAGACAGGAATAACCGTCTCATTCGGGGGCATTCTTTAATCAAAATGACATTTTTGGACATACTCCCCGAATAGAAATAGGGCGTTCAGAGGAGCCAGATGCAATCTCAGCGGATCCAACGTCCTATAGAGACTGATTTTTTGGTCTAGTACTAGTGGCTAACTTAACCATCCTCAACATGACGTTAATAATAGGTTTGCATCACTGAAAATAAAAGGTATGCACTTTTCGTTATGTTTATCACATAGACCTAGGGCTAGGCCAATTATAAGTTTGGCCCGCGTACCCGCTCTCGCTTTATCAGTATCACTCTATCCCATTCTCCAGCTCTCGAGCTGCCCGTTTGGCCGTCCCAAGCGGCCTGGCATTTTCGGAGTCATAGCTATGCCACCGAACAATTTTGGACTTAAAAACTTACCAAAGTCTCCATGTACAGACGAGATACAAACTGTTGAGTTCAAATTTTTACCAACTACTGAGGCCCGAGATTGTTTCAGTTAGCCATTAGACATACTGGAATACTGGAAAGCACAAAAACCGTCAAGTTTCCCCCGAGTTTGTCAATGAAAGGGAAATGCCGTGCATGTCGTCTAGTACGTCTACAATACATTGTACTGCATAATTAATGTTAGCTGCGCTCCCATCTCTCGGCCCTCTACGTTCTTTAAACGTTAATCGGACACTAATAAGCCAGTTCGTAAAATATTTGCGCATGAGCAGATCAGGGAGGTGTTACGAAGGAGTAGAAACTCGAGCATAATATATTCAAACATCTGTATGGGTTCTAAAGCGTGCTCATGAATGCCAAAAGCATTCCATAATCATGACAATGCTTTGATGTTCCATGTGCCGTGCCGACATTTAGCTGATGTCAACTTGAAAAGAAATTTGTTTAATTTCCCATTTGTCTGTAGACGTTTTGTTTTTGACAAATTTGTTTGCAAACTTTAAGGAAGTTAACGGCAGATAATGACAGATCCTTTACTCTGCTTTTTTTCGAAAAGTATTGAGGAATCATTAAAAATCGGACATATAAGCTATTTTTATTACTTACAAAATTGGCCAATTTCTTCACTTTCCGACAACTTGTGCATCTGGGGGATTCAACCACTCTCAAAATGATATATTAAGCTGTGTATTATCATTAACGGCGTTTGTGTGTGTTTGCGTGAAACAGAGATATTTCACTTGAAAAACTTGTTTATTTGTGTTTGCTGATACCTGTTATGCTCATGGAAGTATTAACAGAACGGGACAAGCGAAATGAGACTGTAAATTTCTTTTGTCCTCTCCGAGAAGCCGTTGCCACACAATCATATGCATAATTGTTCAAACACCTGAACAGCACCTGTTGAGAACACATAACTTTTCAGCGGCTTGGCACATGGGTTCAAAGGAAGAAAGTTGCTTCATATCCTTCCATAACACATCCCTGAGCAGATGAAGGTCATAGTGACCAAACCAGCTTGTTGGTTTTTAAATCACTGAGATAAGCATCATCATTAATAGGTTATTTTAGAATATGCTTGTTATCCAATTTATAAAAGAACACCAAGGTGCTTAATCATGGGGTATTTGACAACAGGCCAAACGACAACAATAAGTTTACATTAAACAATGTAATAGAAGCTTTCCCAATTGTTCACAGACCGTAGCCTACTATTCTTGTCACCTGTTTTGAGATGGTTCCTTTATTAGAGGTTGAATATCGCAAATTGCTATGTCGGGTAAGCACATTACGTAACATCTCCTTTTGAAATGATATATTAATCAACTGCTTATCCTAATGAAAAAGGGAAAGGTCATAGTAACCAAACTTGCTCCAGAGCTAACTACGAACTGGTGTATTGAGGCCGGGAAAAAGTGACAAAATAGTGAAAGCTGAAATTTTCAGTCAGGCATTTATAGAGGAGAAATAAAAAAAACACAACACCTTTATTTGTTTCCTGCAATTTCTGATCTATTCTTACTATGAGTTGAATCAAAGTTGAAAAAAGGTTCATTCTTAAAAGCCGTACGTGGAACGGTCATCTGATCACGGTCATATTCTGACACTTTCTGTTGAAGTGTTTAAACCTTTATGGACAAAACTGAGCAGCGGATCGATCAATTGTTTTTACTAATTTAGCTCGACATCATTGTAAGACCGTCTTGCATAATTATCTTAAAAACAACAACAGTTTTTCTTACGGATAGGGGAGACCGGGGTGAACTGGGACGCGGGAGAAGTGGGACACCTCCTATATCTAGAAAAGTTTTGAACCAATCAGCTTATTGGTCCCATCCCCTAAAAGTAAAAGCATGGCAACAGCGCAAGTCTGCTAGAAAGTGTAATTTTGAATTTATTTTTTCACACTTTGTTTTTTAGCTTTTTGCCGTCAGTGTGAAGTACTTTTTGAATTCATTCTTATAGCGTTAGCAGATACTTAGCATCATATATCTAGGCCTCGTTAGTCCTAATACTTTGCATTCTAGTTGCAAAAATGTGCACAATTTTAAAGTTAGCCGCCATTTTAATTTTTTGTGTGTGTTGGGGTAAACTGGGACATCACTGTTCCACATCTTACTCTCCCAACTGTGTCCCACCTCACGCCATACTTCTCCCTAGCTGTCCCACTTTATCCCAGTCAATGTCCTACTTCTCCCCGTTCAGAAGCTTTTAACAAATCAATGATTACACAAATATGAGACTTGCAGCATTATGAATCAACAACCCAGCATGTGGCCTAGCATCGGTAGTCTTAAGGTACAAAACATGAGTTCCTAATTCTGAATAAAAGAAAAGTTATAAGAGAAAATCCATCAACTTGTAATTTTTGTCCCACTTCACCCCGGTCTCCCTAACAGTGTTCTTGTCCCTTTCCGGCCCTAATGCATTGTGTCTGCCTGCATGGACCCCCCCCCCCCCTCATCTATCTATCTCTCTCTCTCTCTCTCTCTCTCTCTCTCTCTCTCTCTCTCTCTCTCTCTCTATCTATCTATCTATCTATCTATCTCTCTCTATATATATATAGTTCCTACATCTTTGAACCGATACTCCACCTATTCATAACAATAAAACAGACCAAAAGCTGTCTTGTATAACGTAATATTATTAACTACCAATGACACATCTCTCAATATTTTCCAAACCCAGTTTTTTCCATAAGTACTTTTCCCCTTCTATCCTGAGTTTATCTTTTTTTTTCGGAAAATGTAAATGTAATATATATGTGCTCATCTCTTCATCCTTTCTTTACTTTTTCATCTTCGTCATTATGTCAATAATCACAAAAAATATACATGAAGCTACCAATGGAAGCACGCGAAAGGAGTCGAAAATGACACAAATTGCACCCAGTATGTACCATTCAATATGAGATATGTACTGAAAGACAAAATGCAAAGATATCAAACTCAAGGTCAGTTTTGCGTAAAATAATCAACATTTTATTCACAGCTCAATTATATGGCATTCCTTTTCTACACAAGTTCATATTATGTATCGGAAAGCGATTGCTCTACGATGGAGCAACAAGTGCTGTCAAAGCCTCGTCCAATAACTGCCCCAAGATGATGTCGACCACACTGACTGGCCTAGTATCAATGATGAGCTCCGTATTGACAGATGAGGTGTGATGTTTATCTTCGTCGACGTTATCGTCATCGCTCTCGTAGATTCTGTAATCCGTAAGACTAGATATGTCTATGCTGTATGTATCGTCGGTGAGGTAACTGACCGTTGTGATGCTGGTGGAGTCCGTGTCGTAGTTCGCGTCTTCATTAAACAAAGACAAGTCCGACGCAATCAGGAACGAGATGACGCTGCCGGTTTCAGAATCGTACATGACTTGACCTGGCGTTTTCATAGGAGCGATGGTTGGGCCGATGTGAGGGACTGATATATCCCTCTGTGATCCCCAGACTGAAAAGCAATTGCTGACGCCATCGATATCTTTCGGTCCACTTGAAAGGTGGAACTGAAAGAGGAAAGAAAGAAATCATAGTTTTTATTCGTAAGGGAGGGTGGAGAGAAGAAAGGAAGAGAGAGAGAGAGAGAGAGAAAAAGGGGGGGGGATCTAAAAAAAAAAAAAAGGCAAAAAAAAATTCTCCAAAAATTTATCGTCTCATTAATGCAATTTGAAGCTGCAAAATCGCCAAATATATGTTTTCTTTAAATAATACTCGCATGTTTTTATATATTCTTTTTTGGGCGAATCAACATCGTGGAAATTATGACTGCCCTTTCAACAAGTTACCGGCAATACATTCCGTGAATTTAATAACATAACTTTGCGCTTTCTGCAAGGTACCCATCAATCAATAAAGTAGTACACTATATGTAGGGAAGATATAAATTACCACCAGACTTACCATTCGTAAGTCATCAGCGGTGAGTGCAGTTGGACTGTCTTCCTCGTCATGACATTCTACGAATAAATAAAACAAAAAATACAATTCGATTATTTAAGTAAACAGTTAACATTAAGTTTGTTGAAACGATATATATGGCACTATGAATAAGCCTAAATCACGTCACTTATTCTCAGTATTTACTTCACGTTTGTGAAATGAACGAACAATTTGTTGTATCAGACACCTTTGCCAAATAAAATATTATAATTAGACTCATGCATGTTAAACAATACAATCTACACTGCAGCAAATTCGTATAAAACACAATTAAGCCATATCCTTACCGTTGAAGAAACAGCAAAGTCTACACAGACCTTTGCTCAGAGCATTTCTGAATCTCTTAAAGAAACGATTTCTCGTTCGTTTAGAAGGCATTATCGGAGATGCAAGAAACAACATCCGTATGCAAGGGGAATTCAAGAAGAATGAAGCACTAAACAAATCGAGTGGCCATGGCAATGTGACTTCGTTATCTTTTGCGCGCTTCATTCTTTGAGCAATTTGATTGGACGAAAGTTTCGGGAATCAAGGCGCACAAAACAAATTGTGCGTGCATCAATGTTACGTCACAATAATTAGTCGTGGCTTATTAGCGCGTGGGTCTCTCAGTCGCACGCAGGATTCTGATTGGATAACAATTGTGTTGTGAAGCGCACAGCACTGATGTCATAATATATTTAACCCCCCTTTTCAATGTCCAGACATAAATTGTAAGGATATCATCATGCCTAGACTAGCATCAACACATAGTATCTTTCAACACGATTATGACCAAATTGGACAGTATGTAAGAAAATCGATGATTTGATTTGATAATAGAAAACGAGGGGTTGATATCACAACAATCTTCATCAAAAGGATTTGTTATACGTCAGTCCATTAAACAATCAACGTTATAATCAATACTTCGCCTAATCTTTAACAAAATTGTCAATATTTCAACCCGATATTTTGTAAATAATTGCAGAGTTTTGTGAGAAAGGCTATTACTTCGTTTGAAAATTTCGGTCCGCCATCGATACACGAGATGTCACTGGTATATGAGTTAGCATTCTCTTCGAGAAACGGTCTAGCATCATTAATACAGCGTGAATTCTAAACACAGCAAAAAGAAGTAAGTCCCCCCCCCCCCCCCCCCTAAGGAAAATAGTATAACTTTAGATCTAAAAAGGTTTTGAGCAATAGAATTTGGCAGGAATGTTTTTTCACTTATTGACTAACTTCCTTGTGAAAATCGCATTAATCCACCCAGTCATGCATGAGTGAGAACACATTAAAGGCAAAATTGTCACTTTTCAAACGTCACAAGGGTAATTTTGAGATTATGTCACATGAATTTTTAATACTCATCCCTCTTTTAAAAATCCTTTATTTTTGTGAAAAAATAAAACTCTAGATATTTTGACAAAGATGCAACATGACGTATTATTTGATCATAAGAATTCATTTTCGGGTCATAGTTGAGTGAATACACATTAAAAAATGCACAAGAAATGCCCAAATGTACTGTTAAAACGGCATAAACAATCACCTTTGTGACTTTTGAAAAGTGACAATTTTGACTTTAATGTGTGCTCACTCTAGCATGACTGATTGGATTCATGTGATTTTCAATTCAATAAGTTAAGAAACAATCCTGGCAAATTATTTTGCTCAAAACCTTTTCGATCAAAAGTTATGCTATTTTGCTTAGGGGTGACTTACTTTTTTGTTGTGTTTATAATGACATTCAAATGGCATCATAATGCAGAAACAGGCCCCGGATACCTTCATATGGCGCTTGAAGCGCTTGTTTATCATCATTTATGATTGTATGTAGTAATTTGAACGGTTGTTATCTACTTTTAAGTAACTCAGTATGAATCCGGTTTGGTATCAGTCTGTACATTTAACACGATTTCCAATAGTTTAGGGAAGATAAAAATGTTCATTTGATATAAATTATAGTACAGAATGTTTTCACATCTTTGAATTGGATATTTTCAAAATCAAATGAAAGAGTTTGACTTTCTCTATCAGTCTGGTAAAATAGACAATTCATTTTGAAGGAAACACTTTCCAATTAGTGAATATTTATGACATAACAATTATTCAAAAATATTAGTTGTGTGATGTAGACATACCCTTTCATTTAACCCTCAGGGTCTCATAGGTGCATAAAGTGTGAAAATAATTCAATGTGAATTTTCATGGCTTGGTAATGACATGGTTAATTGCTTTTCTTTGACCACATCAGGTTTATGGACAGACAACAACTCACTCACACCATGACCAGACCTGTCAAGGCAACAGTCTTCTTGAACTCAGCAGCCAAGAAAGGGTAGGGTACCACTCTGATTTCTGGTCAAATGCCTTGATGAAACCCTTTCTTACATGCATGCACATATCACGCTAATTCACATAAAAGGAAGCAAAGTAAAAGTTATGCACAGACTTGTATGAGGGCACTTTGATACATGGAATGCATGGCATTCAATGTCATTCCATTGTGCAGAACTCATTCATACATCACCATAGATAAATCATTGGTTGATAAATATGAACCGTCTAGTTTTTCAGTAGCATCTTTCTCTTTATTTTTCTCTCTTCATCTTTGTCCTTTTTTTCTTCTCTCTCTCCTTCTCCCACCTTCTCTCTCTCTCTCTCTCTTCTCCTGTCATCATAATACTCCTTTCTCTTTTTCTCTGTCTTTGATTCCTCTCCTGTTGTGTCTCTCAGGAAAGCCAAGAAGCTCTTTCAAAAGAGTGCTACTCCCCTTCTGCATCTAGCTGGATTTGAGGTGGAAATTATTCAGGTAAATATGTCGTTGCTTATATATAACATCTACTTTTCAGCCTCATAATGTTCTCCAATGTTCCAGGAGGAAAGATGATCGATGGACACATAAATTAACTGTCTAGTCCACCAGAGCTAACACCAGAGGAAGAGGCAGGCAAAGCAGGAGGTGGATGGATGATATAAGAGGCATGGGACAGTGGGACATGGAAATGAAAGGCACTAGATCAAAATGGAAAAATGATGAGGAGGCCTTCCTAAGAGAGAGAGAGAGAGAGAGAGAGAGAGAGAGAGAGAGAGAGAGAGAGAGAGATAGATAGATGTTCTACAGTCACCGTATAAATTCAGCCCATGCAGTGAGAATACGGATTCTGTAGGAGCACAGCGACTGTGGATGTCACCGAATCCTTCTTAAACACTCTTATTTTAACACGTTAGAAGATTATTGTTCAAAGTATGCTGAACTTTCAATCGTCAGTTGAAAGTCAGTTCTACGTTCTAATAAAATACATTGATGTGTTATCTAAGAGAGAGGGAGAGAGAGAGAGAGAGAGAGAGAGAGAGAGAGAGAGAGAGAGAGAAAAGTTTGTTTATGTGCGTGTGTGTGTAGGGGGGTTAATAATGAGATGTACATTCATTGTCATGTTATGGTTTCCTATATGCATGCAAGAAGAGGAAGTTGTTTACATGCTTCGTAGCCCAAAAATTTGATCAAATATGATAGTCCAACTGAAGTCTGACATTAACCCCCAAAATCCCTGAACTGAATCCTACTCCTAACCCTGTCCTTTTTCCTAATGGTAGGAAGATAAACTTTTGAAGCTTTTTCATAATTTGATTTCTCACATTTTCCTCAATCGTATGTTCCACTATCTGCTATTTAACTCTTATTAATCTGCTTTGACACAAATGAACTTGTTTCTTGGCTTTATTATCCTTTAAGCCTTTTAGTCCCAAGGGATACTAAAATGTGAAGTAACTCCATGTGATTTGTATGGCTTGGTACGAGATGATTTCTGTAAGGAATATACCGGTACCATAGGTTGATTGCTAGGAGTCTTACACACACACACAAAAAAAAAAGTTTCTTTCTAAAATAATCTCAATAGACCAGTTCGCAATTACACCATGGTCGGACACTCCACTGAATAAATACTACTTGACTACTGACTGGGATTTTTTTCATGAAGCAGTGATGGATGATGGATGTAGATACATTTTACAGTGTGCCCGGAACAACAATAGAAGCAGGTACACATGGTGGAATGTTTTTTCACTACCTTCTCGGAGCTGAATTGCTGTTGCCATATTTGCATGATAATAAATTGACATGTGGTTGACTTTCTAAAATGAATTCCCATTCTACTCTGTGAGTAGTGAAATTGACCTAAGGTCATGTCCTACCTCATTGGCTAATTGCTCAACTCTAGTTTGTGCTGAACCTTTTGCATGCACACACAATAACATAATCCCCCAAAATGACAAAAACTAAAGAACAAATTTAAGCTAGCAATTTCATTTATTTGAATAACAAATGTATACACCCATGAAAGTGAAAGAATAAGCTAATACATGTTACTTACATCAAACACAAAGTAAGAATGAAATTGTGACATGAATGTTTTGCCTTACAATATACAGGACACAGTGACGTTTGAACATTAGATGTCCAAATGTTGATTAAATGTAAATTCTGCTCTGAATAGCTCATCATCACTAATTGGTCTCTCAATCATTCAGTTACTACAAAAAAAAAAATAATCTGAAATCATTGAAGAAAGAGAAACAAAATATCTAGTAAAAACGTTCCAAGTTATTAAAATCGTCTGCACACGGTACAGGAATTTTCCAAGTTTTCCCTTTGATTGAATACTCTAACTCCACATGTATTATGAAATATTATGTAATTTCATATTCAATTTGATTAAATATCCTAACTGCAATATAAAGATTAACAAATATAATTTGTTTACCAAGGAAACAAAACACTCAACACCAATATCTGTATAGTAATTAATGCAACATCAATACAATTCTGAATAAATAAAGGCCAATTTCTGAGTAATCGTTCATTCAAAGAATTATCTACATATGTAAAAGGGTTGTGATCCCTATTTTTTCTTGCACTTCAGGGCAAACAAGGACAAATTTGGATTTCAGTTGCACAGCCTGCTGATGTATACGTTTTACATTCATATTTGATTTGAAAAGAAAAGAGGTTAGCCCATTACTACAGATCAAACAAATTAATTAATTTGTGCTGTGTATTATACAATAGGCAAAACAATTGAAATTTTTCACATACGTTTGTTACCAACTTTCACACTTAACAAAGTCTCCTTTCCATACATACAGTTTCCATTCTAGTGTGTCTTAACAATATAATTAAAGCCAAATATGCAAAAAAAAATGTGTGAGTTCACGTTAGCAACTAAATGATCCATTAAAACTGACGAATGTCAGAGTGGTATATACTGAATGATAACCCATTGATACATTCATGACAAAGAATGGTGGTCCTAGTTACTATACATGATTACATTACTCTTCAGTTCAGAGGAAATGGCATAGAAAACAAAGTTTTCAGGCATTTTTCAGTATATGAAGAATATTTACAACACATTCCCCATCAATGGCATTTGGGGCAATTCCTATAGCGTGTTTGGCACATGAACAAACACAAAAGCAATGTAAAAGAAAATGTCATTTGTTCTTAAATGAACCATTTTAAACAAGCTACTCTTTCCACATTTTTAATATTTTTATTTCTTTAATGCTCTATGAGCCATTTTTCTGAGAAAAATCATTTGGCAAAATGTGCACACAAACATTTATTTAATGACAATCACACTTTAAAAGGTGATTAATGAAACATATTATACATGTATATGTAAACTTTCAAAAACATGATTTCACCAATAACCAGCAACAACAAAAATTCCAATGGCAAATTAATGGTATACTTCAAAGTTGACTTCAACATTTACTCAATTTGTTTTTTCAATACCTTCTAAATGAGCAAAAAAAAGAAGAAATTTTCACATAGAATTTAAAAATTCAAAATTTATCACAACATAGTAATATATCAGCTGGCTAAGAATGATTCACAGATAAGCATAAACAAACACCAATTGTATACATATTAAAACAGATGCCGTAGCAAATATACCTTTTATTACATACACAAAGTCAGTAACAGCAAATTTGACTTTTACCCCACCAAATGACATGTACCAGTTATTTGCATCATCAGGAAAAAGTAAACATTCTTGACTAAGATATACTTTAATTCCCTTTAACTTTATCAAAAGGGAAATGATGAAAACGTATTCATGATATCGTTATAATAATCACATAATCAGAGAGGCACATCAAATGTCAAGTGTATACAATGTCTATCTACACATCGCGTCCAAGAAACATGCCATACACATTTATATCATAAACAACTCTTGTCCGTTTCAAGTACTCCCATTTAATTTAATATGCACAACTTTGACATTGCCAAACAACCTCAATATTTGAAGAATACCATTACGATGAAAACCACACAGGGGATTCAATGAAAGACCTACATGCTGATTTTCAAAAGCAAGTATGATTAAAACTACATTTCAGTTATTTTCAAATATGTTTATCGATTATTTACGGTATGAATACTACTAGTTACCTCAACGAATAACAGTTACTACAACATGCTAGAGTAAGGCCTACCATAGTGACCACATGATCTGCAGAGTCACAGTATCATCATGTGGAAATATAGATATATTTGAGAATGATATTAATCATAATTTTAAAATGGATATATTGTTTAAATCACAACATATAAAGCTGGAATTTTTGTAACTTGAGTTGTAAATCATTACACTGTTTATATCGCCACTTTCCTGCGGTATTCCCCATGATAAATTTTCAACATAGTGGGCACCACAGTGGTTTCCCCAAGGAGAGCTTCTTACATTGCGGACCCCACTGCAGTGTTCCCTACAGTGAGATGAGGTTGTGGCACCACCACTGCAGTGTGCTGTAGTCTGATATAGACACTGTGGTCACCAAGTGAGCAAGCAGACTAGAAGGCATACTGCAAGCATATGGTGCTAACGTTTGTTTGTATCCCACAAATTTGTAGAAAATAGTAGAATATAAGCCTGACCCTAAACTGAATTTGTGGAGTTCAATGTGTCAAAAAACATGATTTCCAGATCACTTTTATCCTGCACCGCCTCATAAAAATATTTTCATCCCAGCATTAGCCCTGCATGCCCAGTGCAAGTAATAGAGAATGCATGCAGTGGTGATCCCAACATATGATTCTGACTTAACATACACAGCAGTGGGGTCTATAAACATTACCAAATCATTACTGTGAAATAAAACCATACTTTGAGGGGAAATCTGCATGCAAACCCACTATCCTGTCTACCTGTACCAGTTACAATGCTGCTCAATAGGATCAATGTGCAGTAAAGACAGGGAGGCCCATTTGTAAAAGTCATAAAATTCAGCAGGAATCAGCAGTTTTGGGAAACATTTAGTGATGCGCTAATAATAGAGCCATTCGATTGTATTCTCCTTCCAGACTGCCTGTATTATACGACTCTGTGAATGCGCTGCGGGGAAGTTGCTGTGCAGGCCAGCGTTAGCTAGCCATGAGTGAGAATTAACGCCCAGTCATGCCCGGTCGATCTGCCCGAGCTCAACTTCCTCCTCCACTGTCCCTATCCCTCTTTCATTTTTTTGGAAAAAGTGTAGTATGCCACATACTTTATGGTAGTGTTGTATCTTTGCTCATAAGACCAAAAGGCAACTCCCCTAATTTGCAATGACAAGCAAGCGGCGTTAGCGGAGCTGATAACAGACAGCACGCCGGCACTCCCCAGTAGCTGTTCCTTTTGATTCAACTGCTGAAGTGTTTTCCTCAACTGTGCATGATGTGTGCGGTGCAGACTACGTTCAATAAGTACAGCACTTGTTCGCTGGAAAATATTTCCCATCAACTGATCTTTACATGCTGCGAAAACATCATGATGATAGAATTAATCACATATCCAGTATGATTGTAACTAAATCGCTAATACCAAAAATAAATGAAGAATAACCGCTAATTTAGAAATGTAACGCATCGAGTTTACAAATACGATCGGTTAGGATTGCAATACACAGCTAGAGATAGACGCTTACGTGCGTGTGCGCACTACTGCGTACATAGTATACTATTCAGATATTGTATGTGATTGATGAACGATAATCACAACGTCTTTAACTGCACTAATTACATCATAATTTGAAAATTGTTCGCTCGAGCACGGATATATTTTGCCAATAACAAAAGTTCCACTGGATAGATCATCTTTTAATTTTCTGTGACAAAGACTTAATACTGTTCAGTTGATATACTCCATTTGCACGATAATCTATCCAGTGCTTTTTTAATATGATTTTTTTTAAAATCAGGTAGTTGGATAACCGTCGTGGTGCGCCATTCACTTTGCATGCGGAAGCGAAAGTAGGTGAACTGAGGGAGGCTCGGCGAATGCTATATTCTCCATTTCAGGAGAACTTGTTTATCATCCAAAAATGGAGACCTTCCCTAACTGGTTATAGCTTCATGAACCGTTTCAGGAAAAGTGAAAAACTATCCTTGTTTACGTTTGAAAAGTAGCGATCATGGTCTTTGTTTATATATTGTGCCGCTCAGTGTATCGGTTGCTGGATTACTGCGGTGCAAAAATCTGTGATGTGTGTCATGTTGTGGATTACAGTCTCTGATCTCTGGGCTACAGGAACCATTATGTATTGGACAAAACCTACTCAAAATATAACACTCAAAGATAATATCCAGCTCACTTCACCTCAATATCCAGGGAGGTTCTTCTAAAGCATTCTTCCATTTTTACAAACTTTAATTTTTTGACCTGCAAAAGGGCTCCCCTATCTTTATATGGTGAAATGACCTGAAGCGATGCATTCCATGCAGCTGAAGAAGGCTTAAGCAGCTGGACATGTGTTCACACATTGTGCGTACGCACAGTTCTCACAGCTTTGGATGTAGCCCTCCAGGATCGTGGCTTCAAAGGTACCGCTGCCACCAGCCTGGCAAGAAGAGAAATAAACAAATATATTGTCAGTATTCGTAAACTTAAAATCGAGCAGGGATGCCAACCTTCAAAGACAAACAGAAACAGCATTTTCCATGCAAAGAACTTATTTCATTAACAATACATTGTAAAGGTAGCATAGCACACACCAACTGGTACTGCATGCACGTTGTACATGTATATTCATGCAACCCAATGTTGTAACAAGACGTATGGTACAATGCAATATTGCAAAGACAAGTTCGCAATGCACAATACAATTTATTATCACATACATGTACCTATGTAATTTGCACATGCACACACACAATATCTGCAAAAGGTTAAGAAGAAAATAAAGAAAATCGAAGGGAAAACCGTAAACTTGTATTTTGAGTGGAAAAAACGTAACGAGTACAGCAATGAGGGAATGGTTGCCATGCATCTCTGTTAATGACATCAGTGCAGCAAGTACAATTTCATAATTGCCATTCCATTGCCATTCCATTGCCAAGTAGAATATTAAAAAAAAATATTTATCTTTAAACAAACATAATCACTAAGGGAGAGTTTTTTTTTCAGTAGGACCACCTTATAGATTGTAGGAGTTAAACACTCACGACATACTCTGCTATAATTTGTACACTAATTTTTTTAAAAGGATATCTTATCTGTGCATTTGATGTATCACTGGACACATGTTTTAACACACATACCATATCTATGGCCTCGTTGCTACATGAAGTGTTGAGCTGTACATGGACTTCATAGTGCACATCCCATTCATCACAGCGCTGGGTCAGCTCATCCTGAGTGTAGTCCTCTGCAATACAGACACACCAGGAAGGAGAGTAAAGGCAAGCATCAGATTGGATCCTTTATGTGTCTGATAAACTGCTGTTCTATGAGATTTGTGTGCATTACTTGTCCAGAAATGCATCCAAGGCCCATATAGAGTTAAAGAGGTTGTTGGGGTGGGTGCATTTCTTTTTTAAATCTATTCTCTCTCTCCATTTCTCTCTCTCTCTCTCTCTCTCTCTCTCTCTCTCCACACATGTACATGTATCGCTTCATCTGTTTTCTCTCTCTCTTTCTCTCTTTTTCATCTGTTTTCTCTCTCTCTTTCTCTCTCTCCCTCTCTCTCCCTCTCTCTCTACACACATGTACATGTATCTCTCCATCTTTTCTTTCTCTCTCTCGCTCTAACTGTAGTTATCTGCAAACACAAAAATAAGCAATAACAATAGAAGTCACAAAGAATATTTCCATTTAGTTTCATGTAGGAAGACATGAATTATTGTTGAAAAATTAATGCAAGTACCTCCAGTAGCTTTAGGGCCCTGGATATAGCCATTGTACCATCTTGTATATTTCCATAAAAATACCTGACAAAACATAGCTGGTTCATTAGTTCTATGAATTATGTCAGTTTGAAGATTGAAGTAAATCTGTCCTGAGGTTCTTAAGATCTCGTGGAAGGAGTGGGAGAAGGAAGAATAGTCCTTATACATCTGGCCACATTGCTAGAGAAGAAGTGTCTGCCAGAAATCCAGCCAATGTCAGCATTAATGATAGGAGATTTTCTGTTGTGTAGCATTCTCAGATTCTCATCCACAACACCGCCTACTTCCTTTCTCTTTGGCACTTAGTCAATTAAGCTTGAGACCTTTTACTTAACTCCTTCTCTGCCAGAGTCCATACTGCCCTGTGGGAATGAAGTTTATTATAAGTGTAAAAATGCCTCAATGGTGCATAAAGAGTTAACTCCTTCTCTACCAGAGTCCATACTGTCCTATGGGAATATCATAAGTGCAAAATGGCACATAAGGACTAAATGAGATATTGACAAGTGACTCCGTACAAGCAATCGGTGAAACAAAAACCTCAGACAGGCAATGCTCGTGGCAAGAGTGATGACCTAGATCTGTTTGGAAGAGAGTGAGACTGACCTGACGGGATGACAGTGATGTCAGCGATGTTGGCTCCAAACGACGAGTTAAAGCGGATAACTGTTATGTCCAAAATCAAGATTTTGAGATGGACAAGCGTTTTTGCAACATTCAGATAGTCTTGACTGTAGAGGTATGGCTCCAAGTCTATTCCATCTGTTCCATTAGTGATGGATGGCACGCAGCTTGTATTTTCGGCCTTGTAGACGAGCTCAAAGGTGGAATTGGGGCGCACATCATAGTTGCCACTGTCCACAGAAATAGAGCAGGCTGGTGTTGCATCACCAACATCAGGTACATCTAGGAATAGCATAGAAGAAGAAAGCTCATTAATGACTTGCTTTTCTCCTACCCTGGCAGCCCTTTTGCATGCATCAAAGCCATACAAATATGTATCACTATTGCTTTTCATGAATTGTTCTTTTTATTTTTGCTCTAGTTGTAACTTAATAAAAGGCCATATAAATAATAACAATAATAATACATTGTACAGAACTGAATACATATGAGGAGCTATCCTTTAATGTACCAAGAGTAAATAATGCAACATGGAGCGTGTGACGATTAATGCTAGCTTGTGATTTAAATATGGCATGTGCTCAAACAAATGCAACATCAGCGTGTGTTGGTGGAAATTGCCTAAAGGCTATACTATGCGACAGTGTACTTACTGAATGTCTACATTCTACATTTCTACAGAACAGTCCACAAAAATCTAATTGTATTTTGGTACTGACAATGTACTCACCAGTGCAGGTCAATTGATAGACTCCCTGCTCGGTGGTGACGATGAGATTATCGTTGGCCGCTAATGCCATCTGGATGATAGGTTCTTCTACAGCACTCTGAAAAGAAGGAGAAATAGAGGATAGAGGGGGGAGGCATTGAGAAATGGAAATTATCTTCAAATGACTTAAGGATTCCTTCACAGATACTCGTGAGGAGAATGAGGAGGAGCAAGATGCAAAGAAAAGGAAATGGAGGAGGAGGAGGAGGAGGAGGAGGAGGAGGAGGAGGGGAGGAGGAGGAGGAGGAGGAGGAGGAGGAAGAGGAAGAGGAGGAGGAGGAGCAAAGAGTGGAAGAGGAGAGGAGGAGGAGGAGAAAAGAGTGGAAGAGGAGAGGAGGAGGAGGAGGAGGAGGAGGAAAGGAAGTTGATTTCTGACAATACCAGACAATATACACAAGTTTCACCCATTGACTTCTCCATATTACCAGCTGACAGTGAGTGGAGTGAATATGCCTTTTTGTGTTGAACTTACCTCATTACACATGAGATCATCATTCTCACTAATCTCTCCAGTGAAGTCCATAGGTATCTTGTACATGCAGCCACTTTCTGCAGAATAACATGAAATATCAAAGAATATATCACAAAACCTTGTACCCAAACTTTAAATGCTGGGGAGTGTGTATGCTTGATGGGGGAGGAGGTGGAAGGGGTGGGGATGGGGTGGGGGGAAGGGGGTGGGGAGGGGTTTGGGAGGGGGTGGGGGAGAGGGAAGGGGATGCAGTGGAAGGGTAAGAAGGAGGTGTCACCTCTTTACTAATCCCCCTTCAGGACTACAGCTGTGTCTGATCTGCTCATAACCAAACTTTGCGCATGAATCAAGTATCTTTCATTGCGATATTAAATTCTCACCAGTAATTTCTGTACATGTTCATATACTTGTTCCATGCATGACCTTTACAACCTAAAATAAACCATTTGTGTGCCTGATTTCATACAGCTCTATGGGACTTGGCTTCATTATTGCTGAAAAATCCACACAGGCACATAATGAGTTAATATTAATCCATTGTATTTATGACTAGTTAAGTTGACATCTCATAAAATGTCTTTGAACTTTACTGGTAACTATTGTTTCTGGAGGCATTTATAGAGGACAAGTACAATTATAGAAGTGCATTCACAAAGAAACAATTTGCTTGATCAGCTCTACAACTATTATGTGACACCCAAGATTTCTTGTTTCACCTTTATAGCAAGAATAGCACTTCATTTCACAATTCCTACATGTCAATGTGGTCTATCGCAGTGGATGTACAATCAGAGTGCCACTATATTAAGTGGCAACTGCAAACATTTGCTTTATGAATTAAGCCCTTACAAGAAATTGCTTTCTCTCAGAGCAGAAAAATCGAAGAAAAAGTGATGATCGTTTGAATAAGCCAAGGCGATACAATAACAGTTTTATAGAGTCTGACACACTGACCAAAGTCTGAAATGTTGCATCACCCATTTAATCTCAAAGGATTTGAGCTAAGCATCATTCCATTTCTAAAACATGCAGGTTATAAACCTCACACCCGACACATGACTTAATGCTTAGGAACAATGATAAAAGTCTCTCAAAATTATTAAAAGTTCGGAATAAATTTTTCAGATTGTGCTCAGTTTCAAGAATCTGAACGTTTTCTTCTGTTTTTTTTTATTGGAAATCTACTGAAATGATGAAGTATTTGCTGTACTGTATCTCCACGGTAGAGAACCTTTAATTTGAGGGATTTACTCTATATTCATACAGCTCTTACCTGCTGAAATGATGAAGTCTGTCCCACTTATCTCAAAGCTGGAGAACCTGTCTCCTTTCAGAGTGAACACTGTTGTGTTCATCGCATCAGGTTTCATCTGGTTGTAGTCTCGTTGAAAGTCTGTCTGACCAGTGTTCGGGTTGGTGCACTACACACACAAAAATACATTCAAGCTAGGGCTATCAACATATATACACTTTAACAGTGACAGCATGATAACATTATAAAGTGAGATCAAAAATTGAGTTTTTGGCCATTTAATACAAAAGAAATTCTTTATACCAGAATACATTGAACTTATGCAATTCAACTGCAAGCAGCCAAGAAGCACCCAATGTCACCTTCATCTGGCTTGAATAAAAAAATTGTCTTTGCTCACCAAAGTGAAGTTTGAGGCTTATTGATCTTTGAGGCAAAACCATTGGATAAATTCCACAAGAAAAAACAAATCAGTGGCTTCTCCATATTTCTATCTTACATTCTATCTCTGGGGATTTCTGGTGCGATATTGTTTATATCGTAAATATAGGTGGCGGTCTTATCAGCCCCACCCCAGTGCCGGCACTGCCCCACCCTCAAGATCTGTAAACCTGTGTTAGTGGTGATCTCGTGTTAAGTCGCAAATCGAGGTGTTCTGGAGCGTGGCCTGGCTCAGATAACATTTGTCGCAAATCGAGGTGTTCCTGAATGTGATCCTGCTTGGTTAACATTTGGGAATCTCTGTATAACTTTGTCAAACAAGCATGTAATTGCAGTGATACGGGTGACGTTACATGTGATATGTCCTCATTTTGTGTACATGCACCAGAGCGTTTCAAAGACTGTTGCTAGTAGCACACACACTAAACACAGTTTTGCCGATCTTGAGGGTGGGGCAGTGCCGGCACTGGGGTATGGCTGATAAAACCGCCAAACACCATCGATTGCAGCGCCTTCTATAAACGATATCGCGCAACAAAAGCTCAGTTGTATGTCCCTTTAATTAATGGATGATGGTTTGGCACATGTATGTCTCGTTTATTTCCTGCTTGATATCCAACAACATTACATGTAAATATAACAGTACATACAAGTGTCAATCAGTACAAAGTGTGGATCAATATCCTAACATAAATGAAACAAAATCAATGAAATACAAATAAAAGGGCTATTCACAAAAAGCCTGAGCTAGATGGAATGTAAGATACATCATAGCTAGAATAGACTAAACAAAATGAAGCAAAATCAAACAGATGGGTTTCCATAAAGAGCGGAGGCTTGATGATATGCAAAGGGCTATAGATGATTCCAACATCAGCAAGCCATGCATCAACAAACCAAGTGTACTCACATCAAATCCTGGTCGTGGAGATATTGTCGCTCCGTCATTATTCCTCCACAGATCATTGGTTACCCCACCATCAGCTCCAAAGAAATCCCCTGTCTGGAAGGTGTTGTGTATCTCATTCAGGTCAAAGAGGCAAAGAGCTGACCTGGGACTCTCCGCTCTGAGGGGAGATTTAAAATGATAATAATAATATTCAGTTTTTACATATTGCCTATATAGCCACCTAATATGAAACATTATATTCCACATACTAAGAATGTTGCTATATGATTGGTCAAGAGTTGATCACGTGATGAAGCGTAGTTTTTCCCATCTGATCACCTGAGCAGAAAAGTTCGTTACACTGTAGGTGATAGTACTTTTTGGTTTCGCTGATCTCTTCACTCCTCACAGTCCTAACGCGTGATCAATATTTTGAGTACGCGCGAAATAAAAGTGCGTAGCTCGGACTATCGGCGCAGACGACACTGCGGTGCGCGGAAATCAAAATTTTTGGTTATAGCGCGCTGCGCCGCGCGCGTACTTACAAAGCAGTGCAAGCCTTCCATTTCCCCCACACAGTATTTCACCAAAGCAAGTGTGCAATTCTCTACCACCTCGTACAAAAATTGACCTAGAATTTCACTTGCCTGTAATTTATTAGAATTATGAAGAGTATTCTCGGAGGATCTATGTTCTCACCGATACTGCACAGGTAAGAGAATTTCAATTACTTCTTGCTTTTCCGTCAAAATCTTACAAATTAGCATCACCATGTCATAGTGTTCGTTGAAATTTGTAGAGTCTATATAGCAACGTGCACAAAGTCAATTTGCTTCCGGGTTTCGGAGCGTCGCGTGAATATGTAGCCGCACCGACACGAACGCTTTTGTACGTTAAATTGTCATCTATTTTATAGATTGTTGGTATCAGATGTGGAATATAAAGCAAATAATCAACTTTTGGTTTCAGGCAATGAGACGAACTATCACTTCCTCGGCGATCTGAATGTATACGCTATCTTTCCTCAGCTAAAAGCTTCGGAAAGATAGCTACATCCAGATCGCCTCGGAAGTGATATTTCGTCCCATTACCTTCACCGACGTTGATTATTTGCTTACTATCATGTCTAGTAAAGTACTTTACAATATTATCACCTCGGTCCTTGGATACCTGAAAGCGTTTGTGACAAATGTCCAATCCCAAGGGATCACTCAGTTTTATGGTAGCCAGTAAGGTGCACTCATTCCATTCCTACTGCACCCTATCATACACCAGTATACACTCATTCCATTCCTACTGCACCCTATTATACACCAGTATACACTCATTCCATTCCTAGTGCACCCTAATATACACCGGGAAGGCACACTCATTCCATTCCTACTGCACCCTATTATACACCTGTATACACTCATTCCATTCCTATTGCACCCTTTTATACACCAGTAAGGTGCACTCATTCCATTCCTACTGCACCCTATCATACACCAGTATACACTCATTCCATTCCTACTGCACCCTATTATACACCAGTAAGGTGCACTCATTCCATTCCTACTGCACCCTATTATACACCAGTATACGCTCATTCCATTCCTACTGCACCCAATTATTCACCAGTATACACTCATTCCATTCCTATTGCACCCTATTATACACCAGTATACACTCATTCCATTCCTACTGCACCCTATCATACACCAGTATACACTCATTCCATTCCTACTGCACCCTATTATACACCCGTAAGGTGCACTCATTCCATTCCTACTGCACCCTAATATACACCAGTATACACTCATTCCATTCCTACTGCACCCTATTATACACCAGTATACACTCATTCCATTCCTACTGCACCCTAATATACACCAGTATACACTCATTCCATTCCTACTGCACCCTATTATACACCCGTACGGCACACTCATTGCATTCCTACTGCACCCTATTATACACCAGTATACACTCATTCCATTCCTATTGCACCCTAATATACACCAGGAAGGCACACTCATTCAATTCCTACTCCACCCTATTAAACACCAGTATACACTCATTCCATTCCTACTGCACCCTAATATACACCAGTAAGGCACATTCATTCCATTCCTACTGCACCCTATTATACACCAGTAAGGCACACTCATTCCATTCCTACTGCACCCTATTATACACCAGTATACACTCATTTCATTCCTATTATACACCCGTAAGGCACACTCATTCCATTCCTACTGCACCCTATTATACACCAGTATACACTCATTCCATTCCTACTGCACCCTATTATACACCAGTATACACTCATTCCATTCCTACTGCACCCTTATATACACCCGTAAGGCACACTCACTGCATTCCTATTGCACCCTATTATACACCCGTAAGGCACACTCATTCCATTCCTATTGCACCCTATTATACACCAGTAAGGTGCACTCATTCCATTCCTACTGCACCCTATTATACACCAGTATACACTCATTCCATTCCTACTGCACCCTATTATACACCAGTGTACACTCATTCCATTCCTACTGCACCCTATTATACACCAGTATACACTCATTCCATTCCTACTGCACCCTATTATACACCCGTAAGGCACACTCATTCCATTCCTATTGCACCCTTTTATACACCAGTAAGGTGCACTCATTCCATTCCTACTGCACCCTATCATACACCAGTATACACTCATTCCATTCCTACTGCACCCTATTATACACCAGTAAGGTGCACTCATTCCATTCCTACTGCACCCTATTATACACCAGTATACGCTCATTCCATTCCTACTGCACCCTATTATACACCAGTATACACTCATTCCATTCCTATTGCACCCTATTATACACCAGTATACGCTCATTCCATTCCTACTGCACCCAATTATTCACCAGTATACACTCATTCCATTCCTATTGCACCCTATTATACACCAGTATACACTCATTCCATTCCTACTGCACCCTATCATACACCAGTATACACTCATTCCATTCCTACTGCACCCTATTATACACCCGTAAGGTGCACTCATTCCATTCCTACTGCACCCTAATATACACCAGTATACACTCATTCCATTCCTACTGCACCCTATTATACACCAGTATACACTCATTCCATTCCTACTGCACCCTAATATACACCAGTATACACTCATTCCATTCCTACTGCACCCTATTATACACCCGTACGGCACACTCATTGCATTCCTACTGCACCCTATTATACACCAGTATACACTCATTCCATTCCTATTGCACCCTAATATACACCAGGAAGGCACACTCATTCAATTCCTACTCCACCCTATTAAACACCAGTATACACTCATTCCATTCCTACTGCACCCTAATATACACCAGTAAGGCACATTCATTCCATTCCTACTGCACCCTATTATACACCAGTAAGGCACACTCATTCCATTCCTACTGCACCCTATTATACACCAGTATACACTCATTTCATTCCTATTATACACCCGTAAGGCACACTCATTCCATTCCTACTGCACCCTATTATACACCAGTATACACTCATTCCATTCCTACTGCACCCTATTATACACCAGTATACACTCATTCCATTCCTACTGCACCCTAATATACACCCGTAAGGCACACTCACTGCATTCCTATTGCACCCTATTATACACCCGTAAGGCACACTCATTCCATTCCTATTGCACCCTATTATACACCAGTAAGGTGCACTCATTCCATTCCTACTGCACCCTATTATACACCAGTATACACTCATTCCATTCCTACTGCACCCTATTATACACCAGTGTACACTCATTCCATTCCTACTGCACCCTATTATACACCAGTATACACTCATTCCATTCCTACTGCACCCTATTATACACCCGTAAGGCACACTCATTCCATTCCTATTGCACCCTTTTATACACCAGTAAGGTGCACTCATTCCATTCCTACTGCACCCTATCATACACCAGTATACACTCATTCCATTCCTACTGCACCCTATTATACACCAGTAAGGTGCACTCATTCCATTCCTACTGCACCCTATTATACACCAGTATACGCTCATTCCATTCCTACTGCACCCTATTATACACCAGTATACACTCATTCCATTCCTATTGCACCCTATTATACACCAGTAAGGTGCACTCATTCCATTCCTACTGCACCCTATTATACACCAGAATACACTCATTCCATTCCTATTGCACCCTATTATACACCCGTAAGGTGCACTCATTCCATTCCTACTGCACCCTATTATACACCCGTATACACTCATTCCATTCCTACTGCACCCTATTATACACCAGTACACACTCATTCCATTCCTACTGCACCCTATTATACACCCGTAAGGCACACTCATTCCATTCCTACTGCACCCTATTATACACCAGTACACACTCATTCCATTCCTACTGCACCCTATTATACACCCGTAAGGCACACTCACTGCATTCCTATTGCACCCTTTTATACACCAGTAAGGTGCACTCATTCCATTCCTACTGCACCCTATTATACACCAGTATACACTCATTCCATTCCTACTGCACTCTATTATACACCCGTAAGGCACACTCATTGCATTCCTACTGTTACGATCAGTTCACGCCAGAAAGGATCGCACAAAATGATACCAATATTTAGTTTATGTGTTCTTTATTATATAGGGTATTTCCCCATTTAAATCAAGACAAAGTTTCACAAATTTGTACAATGGGTTTCTCACTTAATCTACGAATATTATACAAGTGAACGTAAGCTTACGGTGCTGGAGGATACTGAAGTCCAGTGGATCCACGGCTCTCGCTGATGGTCCAGTTGATAATCCGATCCAGTATTCCCAAATAATGATCACAGTGTTGATCCCAATGTTGTACGCTGAAGAGCAGGTATTCCAGATAGTCAAGTCCAAATAGATGATCCAAGATGGTCAAATGTTATCCCACAGAGCTTTCACTGCTTCCACAGGCAGGATCTCATAAGCGCTATTTAACAGGCAGGTAGTTATCCACGTTGAGAAAATCCTCGTATAAATCCACAGGTAAGTATTGGGCCAGGGTCACAACAAAATCTTAGATGCAGGTTACTCCTATCACAGGTGACTGGAGCAAGATGATATGAAACTGAGCTCCTATCTCAAACAACTCATATATATACTACAATCTATACATTCTAGAAGGTTCTATTATCTGTTTATAGAAAATTCTAAGTACATCTAGAAATACATGATAAACAATATTGACCTGACCCAGATTACACTGATGAGTCATCACTAGCCCATCTGAGGTCCTTTATTATGCTAATGAGTCTCAGCTAGCTGTAACATTTTTTAAATGTAAATAGCACATAGCTGAGCCTTCTCACATTCCAGAAGCTTCTGTGCAGTACACATTAGGCCCGTTCACACACACCGGAAATCGAAATTATAATCGCGATCCAAATTTCGATTTTTTTTCCCGACCGTTCATACACAGGGAAAAATCGCACTTCCCAGCAAGGAAAGAAACTTGCATGACCGAAGACTGACCCAGCTGTCCCAATAGGGTTTCGCGCGCGCGCGATTCAAAGAGACGCTTGGCAAAATAATCATGATTTTTCTGAAAAATCGCACTAATAGTGCGAGTTGGATCGCGATTAGGATTGCGGTAATTAGTGCGAGTTTTCTGTCCACACTGGAAAAAATTTCGAAATTTTGATCGCGATTAGAAAATCGATTTTTAAATCTCACTTTTTCCCTTGTGTGTGAACGGGCCTATTATGCACAATGTTTATTTCACCAGTGAGGAATTTCACAAGCACACAGAGTGCAGCTAATTCAAGAGCTACATGTATGGCTATGTGTATAACTTATACACATTTGTAACACTACTGCACCCTATTATACACCAGTAAGGTGCACTCATTCCATTCCTACTGCACCCTATTATACACCAGTATACACTCATTCCATTCCTACTGCACCCTATTATACTCCAGTATACACTCATTCCATTCCTACTGCACCCTATTATACACCAGTAAGGCACACTCATTCCATTCCTACTGCACCCTATTATACACCAGTATACACTCATTCCATTCCTACTGCACCCTATTATACACCAGTATACACTCATTCCATTCCTACTGCACCCTACCATACACCTGTATACACTCATTCCATTCCTACTGCACCCTATTATACACCAGTATACACTCATTCCATTCCTACTGCACCCTATTATACACCAGTATACACTCATTCCATTCCTATTGCACCCTAATATACACCAGGAAGGCACACTCATTCAATTCCTACTCCACCCTATTATACACCAGTATACACTCATTCCATTCCTACTGCACCCTAATATACACCAGTAAGGCACATTCATTCCATTCCTACTGCACCCTATTATACACCAGTAAGGCACACTCATTCCATTCCTACTGCACCCTATTATACACCAGTATACACTCATTTCATTCCTATTATACACCCGTAAGGCACACTCATTCCATTCCTACTGCACCCTATTATACACCAGTAAGGCACACTCATTCCATTCCTACTGCACCCTATTATACACCAGTATACACTCATTCCATTCCTACTGCACCCTAATATACACCAGTAAGGCACATTCATTCCATTCCTACTGCACCCTATTATACACCAGTATACACTCATTCCATTCCTACTGCACCCTATTATACACCAGTATACACTCATTCCATTCCTAGTGCACCCTACCATACACCACTATACACTCATTCCATTCCTACTGCACCCTATTATACACCAGTAAGGTGCACTCATTCCATTCCTACTGCACCCTATTATACACCAGTATACACTCATTCCATTCCTATTGCACGCTAATATACACCAGGAAGGCACACTCATTCAATTCCTACTCCACCCTATTATACACCAGTATACACTCATTCCATTCCTACTGCACCCTAATAGACACCAGTAAGGCACATTCTTTCCATTCCTACTGCACCCTATTATACACCAGTAAGGCACACTCATTCCATTCCTACTGCACCCTATTATACACCAGTATACACTCATTCCATTCCTACTGCACCCTAATATACACCAGTAAGGCACATTCATTCCATTCCTACTGCACCCTATTATACACCAGTATACACTCATTCCATTCCTAGTGCACCCTACCATACACCAGTATACACTCATTCCATTCCTACTGCACCCTATTATACACCAGTATACACTCATTCCATTCCTAGTGCACCCTACCATACACCAGTATACACTCATTCCATTCCTACTGCACCCTATTATACACCAGTATACACTCATTCCATTCCTACTGCACCCTATTATACACCAGTATACACTCATTCCATTCCTATTGCACCCTATTATACACCAGTAAGGTGCACTCATTCCATTCCAACTGCACCCTATTATACACCAGTATACTTTCTAAGCTTTATTATGTTTTTCCAAGATAAATTTTGAATATTCTGAAAATATAATCACAAGATAATTGTCTGAGAAAATCACCCGAGATGGTGTACATCCGCTTCTAAAGTTAAAGAAGCTAACCAAGTCAAAGATTTCGCGACCAGTTGCATAAATATAATGCCTTAGTGACCTTCCAAATTTCTTGAAAAATTGCATATTAGCAAACACGTTAAATTTACACCTTCCCTGCAAAATTAGCTGAAATATGAACAAATATTTGAATATTAAATTCAGATTTAAGACGGTACCTGACCAACAGAACATACGATAGCGACTGCGCTCGCGTGAACAAAAGGACACTCTATCCATTGTTTGACAAATCGATAGATTCCAGAGCGGACATGCAGTTCAAAAGAAGCAAAGCCTTGAAACTTTTCCCTACTGCCACGCTGCGGTGCCCTTTGAAATCAGAATCTTGCAACTCACGATGCATGAAAAGGCTGCTTGCTTGGCAAGACGCTGTGAATGGTGTATACACCTCATAGGAAAGAAAACAGGATCTTGAATTAAAATACCCACAATAACAACAATAAAAGCGAGTACGAGGAGCGGAGATTCACATAAAAACTAAAAAAAATACAAAACTGCTTATTTCTGACAAGGGGAATTAAGTTAAGATCCTGCTTTTGTTTGGCAAGATTTCATTCTTTTACAAAATTCATACCATTGTAAAAGCTGTTAATGAGCTGTATTGAGTCATGCAACTAGAAAGTGGGCTTTACACGCCTTTAGCTTTTTGCTGCAATTTAAATTACGTTGCATCACAAAAAGCCAACTTTCCATGCCAACAGCGACAGGTGATTTGACAAGATAACTAGATAATCAACTTTGCAATAAAAGTACTCCAAAGAGATATGATCACAGTTTAAAGATGATAGCCTGATTGAGCATA
The DNA here is from genome assembly GCA_963669155.1 of Arbacia lixula. Lineage (NCBI taxonomy): Eukaryota > Metazoa > Echinodermata > Echinoidea > Arbacioida > Arbaciidae > Arbacia > Arbacia lixula. The sequence goes on along the minus strand of OZ022582.1, from coordinate 22,947,976 downwards.
AAATTTATTTTGCACATGTCAATGCATAATAGACTCCTATCATGTTTCCCCTCATGAAGTGCGAGGCTGTGCATGCGGCTCGGTCATAGAGATTAACTCTTTGCCCGCCACGCACACTATCTCCCCTGCGCCACATTAATTTCAGGGTGCCACATTCAGAGGGGTTTTGCATGCACTGTCTTATTCAACCTGCAATCACTTTTGATTGGTTTGTAGTGATGAAAAAAAATGTGTAGCAAAGTCTGAAAGAAATTAATACTCTTGACAATCATGCCAATGGTATAATTTTTGTCATGTATAATATCATAGATTCTGAGAATTATAACTTTACATTCTGTCTCCAAATTATCGTTTTGGAGGCTATTTTATACCTCTTATATTCAATATGTCCCAATGAAAGTGATTCTCTAAGTTAGTTCATAAAAAGATGTGTTCTTTAGCTTTCATTACATACCAAACCCATGTCTTTATGGGAATAATGAGCCAAGCAATTCAGGATTAAATGGGGCATTCAAAAAGAGTAAGCTAACAATGAACTAAACTCTTCTATTGAAATTGACCATGGGTACTTCTCAATAGACTTTCTGTCCTAGGAGACTTCCTGCCTATTGATACTTTGATCCCCTTATGCAATACACGCGGCGCTATTGTACGTGTGTGCACACAATACAATTAAATGCGTTCCGTATGCATTGTGCGCGAAATGTGACTTGAGTCGAACTTGGCAGCCCGCTGTATGTGCCGCGAGTCGAACGAAGCGGGCAAAGAGTTAACAAAGGAGTCCATCAGAGTCACCAATGGCCACGCTGGCAGCGACACTATCATGTGGGGATGTACCACTTGGGGAAATTAGCAGCTTAGCACGAAGGGTTTACTAGGAGGCGGGGCTTAATTAGCGATCGCTAGTGCAGGTGTGGCACCAAGAAAATATAACTTTGCAAACCTGAAAAAACGTGCTTCAAAACTCTTGGAAATTTTCATATTTTACAAATATTTTCTCACAAAAAATTTGCAACATGTAGAAGAAATATCAGGGAAGAATATAAGCTTATAATATTTCCCCCAGAATGTTTATGTTTTTTCACATCAAGCGCGATTTCTGAGGTTTGAGAAATGCTGAGTAATGGCTGGTTTGAACAAAGCGATTCACGTGTCTCTGCCAGAGCCTATCACAGAAGAACGACATGACATTGTGTTTCAAAGTTTGTAATTAATATCGTGTCAAAATTGATATGACAAAAAGCAAGATAAAGCATAATACGGATTCCATCTCCTGAACTGCCGTTTGTTGTACACAGGTTTGCGTGCTGCTACTTAGCTATAGCTAGCAAGCCGCGAGCGCTATGTTTGCAAATAAATCACTATAGCCGCAAGTCACTTTTACCCATGCACTTAGCGAAAACACGAATCCCGATAAGCCCACATTTGTTAATTTTGCTAACGTTTATTGCAATCTGGATAGTCATTCATAGAAATCATAGAACACATTAAAATGTCTATCTATCGATTGGATAAGAACGCTGCGATAGCAGACCGCTGGGTACAACTCATAATTATCACTCTGAATTCATTTCTCCGTACCTACTCAGTATCGCCCAAACCTCTGGAAGGTGATTCACTTCTAAGATAATCCCTGTTCAGAGCACTCCTTTACCTGCGATAGAGAATCTCTAGTTCACTGTGTAAATCTGCGAAGAACCTCCGCAGCAATGTGCATACACAACAGCTCAGAGGAATTGACATAGGGAAAAGGAATTACCAATAACAGGTCGCCCATCTAAAAGACCTATAACCCACCTCCCCCACCCCCCTCAGCGAAGTCCCCCCCAAATAAAATTAAAAAATAACTCGCTGCCAGTTTGATTGTTTACAACTCTATGCTCGCCATCTTCTAAAAATTTTTTAAAAAAGTGGTCCGCACCCCCCCTGGTGACGGCCATGATATGTGAATTTTGCAATCCATCGTTTGACGTAAAGGTTGAGATTCTAGCACAAAACTGCCGCAGCCGCAGCCGCACCCATTGGTGTACGTATGTTTGCCAGTGAATGTGTGAGTTTGTGTACATAAAGGTGTACTGCACGCGCACTGGCATGGTTTTAGCACATAGCTAGCATGTAGTGTATTGTCCTGCACTTATGCACAATATGCATGCAGCATTCATCATTCATGGAATAAGCGTTAGTCGCTGTCGACCAAACTACAAACCAAATCAATAGCTGTTAGCTCCTACAACTGTATCTTACAAAAAGAGAACAGAAAAAAAAAACAGGAGTGGTAAGAATACATTACAAGAAAGTAAAAACATCTTTTCATGAACCTTTCGTTAAAGATTTCTTTTGTATTGTATTGTTTCATTGGACATCAGGTCTGCCAGTTAGTCACTGGTTTGAAAGGCCAGAATTTTGCAGACCGCCGCGTATAGGCCGCACCCAGACTTAGCCATAACTTTTAAGAAAAATAATAACTGTGGCCAATACACTGGTCAGTGCGGTAGCACTTTTGGAATTCCACAATTCCGGGTCAGGTCACCTAACATTGAGCTAGTAGAATGCAGGCATGCTTGTTGTTCATTTTAGTCATGTTTTTTGTAAGGTTTGGAGGCATTTCACATGCTGGCTTTACAGTAATAAGAGTAGGAGCGCTTGGAAGAATAGCAGTGAGCAGAACATATAATGTATCAAACTACTACTTTGATTGTTGAAGCAGTTGTTCGTTTACAGACACAATGAGAAGAGCAGCAGTTTGAGAGATATAAACGTAACTATAGAATCTCTTTAGACAAACTATCATGAATTCTTAAATTCATTTATTCTGAAAGTCTTTTTGTAATTTAAATGTAGAGTAACAGAAAAAAGATAGATAAGGAATACTACTTGAAGTATTAAACTTGCCTGGAATTTGTGAAGATGGCATAGATGGTCTGTGAAGCTTTATCAAAAGCAAAGTCCTCTGCAAGAAAAGAGTATCAACTTTTAGACAAAAGTAAGTTATAACTGCGGTTTGCAGATAAAAGTGTTTTTAGCATGCAGTATCCTGCTTATTAATCTGGTATATCAATCAGAAACATATAATATGACATGATGATAGTAAGGATCATTTTCAACTAGAGCAATTTGACTGCCACACAGTCTACAAATATGCCTCCGCTTGTATGTTAGCTTCATTCGGTTGACATTGATAATCTCAGAAAACTTGTAGGTTTGGTTGAAAATGTAACATTAGATTCCTATGTGAAATCAAACCATTCAATTTCCCCCAATATCTCAGCCACAGAAGTTTGTATCGATGCAAAATTTTTCAGAATAGGGTTAAACCTAATCAGGCCAGGCTATTTGGAGTCGAACTATTACCATTCAGATCTCGGCAACAAAACACGCAATGGCCACACATTTTGGCATACAAAAAACCTGAACCTGTCATCCAGCAATTAATCAAAATTCTTCTATGATTAAATTATCTATGGAAATGGATTCTACTAATTGTCTTCACATGAAGACGTCAGTTAGAATTCATAATTGTTATTTTCACAGCTTCCATAGTTTAAAAAGACTTTGTGAATGGTTCTATGTAGCAGGCAAATGCTTAAAGTAAAGAAACCAGCCTGACATATTATACTTACGTATTATATCATAATAGATGTAGAAATCCACATCGTTGGTTTCCTCGTAGCACACCAGGCGCTGCTTCAAGTAGCTGGTAAAGACGTCGACAGTACCAATCCTGGCGCCAGCATCTACCTGTTACCACAGTTAACAAAGCTTCATCAAAGCAGCATTCCTGGCATGACAGCAAGTTTTCATCCCTCCCTTCTTCCCCTCATGCAATATTGATGGGTTCATGTTGTAGTATCATCAGAATCAACAAGTACACCATCACAGCGGCTATTGCTATGTCCTGAGTTATATAACCATCCCCCCCCCCCCCCCAATAAGCCCACACGAATGGGTCCACACAATTCAAGCCCTTTCCCATATTCCCACATCACCAAATATCAATGGGTTCCATGTGATGTCACTAGGTCCAAGTACACCATCCAGGTAGCTTCCGCTATATGTTTTGTTTTGAATTCATGTACTCCCCCTTCTCCATTCCTCTTAACCTATCAACATATCCACACCATTACCCCCCCCCCCCCCCACTCCTCTTAACCCATCAACATGTCCACACAATTCACCCCCCTCCTCTTATGTCTCCTAACCCTTCAACAGGACTACATCATTTACCACCACCCCCTCCCCCCCCCCCCACTCTTCTTAACACATCAACAGGTCCACACCATTAACAATCCCCCCTTCTTCCTCTAACCCACATAGATGGGTTCCATGCTCCACATCCAGCAAGCAAACCATCATAACAGCTATGACTTTACTTTAAATCATCCCTCCTAGCTCCCACTAACTCAACTCAATTGGTCCAACTCCTCAATCTCTCCATCAGATATAACCCAAATCGAAAACTCACCACAATGATGTATGTAGACTGAGCTTTATAATGATAAAGTCCACTAAAAACATTGATCCATGAATATCCCCTTACCAGCATCCCCGGCCCCCCTGCCCCTGCCCCCATCCCCACCCCATCCCCACACACCTTCCATTCCCTCTTCTCTCCCTACTCACTGAGCAAACTCTTGCAATGCGGCTGTAGATCCTCAGCACTGCATCTTGACCACTGGAGAGACTCTCATACTCCTGGGCTGTTTCCCAGAAGAGGAAATAAGAATGTTGCTGGGCGTCCACCGAATAGAAGAAAGGAGTCCCAACAAAACTGGCATCTGTGAGAGAGAGGAATGTTTGAAATGTCAAATCAATTTATCAATTCATTATGAATCAATCAATTAAGCTATGTATCTATCTAGGCAATCGTGGGTTATGGAGGATTGTTACACCCACAAATGTAATAACGCCCACAAATGTAATAACGCCCACAAATGTAATAACACTTTACCCACAAATGTAATAACGCCCACAAATGTAATAACACTTTACCCACAAATGTAATAATTTCACCCACAAATGTAATAATGCACTTTACCCACAAATGTAATAATTTTGAACCACCCACAAATGTAATAATCACTTTACCCACAAATGTAAAAATTTTTAGGGGATGTTTTGTCGATTTTCTTCAAAACTGAAACCCTGTACTGATGCATCGGTATAGCGCGCAGTCTTTATTCCAGACCCAATTATAGGCCCGATCACCTTCTCTCTGTGGAATAACGTGAGAATTGAGTCTAGTCTTTCCTCCAGACCCGAAAATTTCAAAAAAAGAACGTATTTTTTTTTCCAGACCCAATTATTTCATTTTTGGAATCTTCAAAACCAAGGCCCGATCGTCTTTATTTTTGTGGAATAACATGAGAATCGAGCCTAGTCTCTCCTCCAGACCCGATAATTTAAAAAAAAAAGAGCATAGTTTTTTCCCAGACCCAATTTTTTTCATTTTTTGAATCTTCAAAACCAAAGCCCGATCATCTTATTCCTGAGGGATAACCTGAGAATCGAGTCTAGTCTTTCCTCTAAACCCGATTATTTAAAAAATGAGAGCCTAGGCTTTTCTCCAGACCCGTTTCATTCATTTTTTAAATCTTCAAAACCAAGGCCCCATCATCTCACTCCTGTAGAATAACATGAAAATTGAGTCTAGTCTTTCCTCCAGGCCTGGTTATTTCAAAAGTAAGAGTGTAGTCTTTTCTCCCGACCCAATTATTTCATTTTTTCAATTCTTCAAAATCAAGACCCCGTCATCTTATTCTTATGAAACAACATGAGAATCAAGCCTAGTCCTTCCTCCAGACCCGATTATTTCAAAATTAAGAGCGTAGTCTTTTCTCCAGACGCAATTATTTCATTTTTTCAAATGTTCAAAACCAAGGCCCCATTATATTTTTCTCGTAGAATAACAAGGTAATCATGCCTAGTCTTTCCTCCAGACCCGAGTAGTTAAAAAAATAAGAGTGTAGTCTTTTTCCAGACCCAATTATTTCGGGGTTTTTTTTAAATCTGCAAAACCACGGCCCTATCATCTTATTCTTGTGGAATAACATGGTAATCAAGCCTAGTCTTTCCTCCAGACCCGGTTATTTCAAAAGTAAGAGCATAGTCTTTTCTGCAGACCCATTTAATTAATTTTCTAAATCTTCAAAACTAAGGCCCCATTATTCCTGTGGAATAAGATAAGAATCGTTTCTAGTCTTTCCTCCAGACCCGGTTATTTTAAAAGTTAGAGCGTAGTCTTTTATCCAGACCCATTTAATTAATTTTTGAACCTTACAAACTTAGACCACGTCATCAGATTCTCATGGAATAACATGAGGATCGAGCCTAGCAGTCTTTCCTTCAAACCCTGTTATTTCACAAATAAGTGCGTAGTCTTTTCTCCAGACCCATTTAATTCATTTTTGAAACCTTCAAAAATAAGAATATCATCATCTTATTTTTGTGGAATAATGTCAACATCTTCCAAACTAAGACCCTGACTGTGATAAATCAAATGTTTAGATCGTAGTCTTTCCTCGTAATTGAAATTTAAAAAAAAATCTTCAAAACTAAGATCCTATCAACTAATTCCTTTTTTTTTAAATAAAAAAATACAACTCAAAAAGTCAAGCACCTTGAGCATGTACACAATATGTATATAGCTCATTATAAATACTCATCATTATCGTCATCTTTTCTTGGCGACGCATGGCATCGCTTTACATTGTTACATATGTGGATACAACACGTCTCAGTGGTCGGCAGTCACACAAACTGACGAATCAGTCAAAATAGTACATATATATACCTGTATATAACGCACAGAGGTGGGACCGATTCGATGGTACGTTGACTGTCGACTATTCTTTCAATCATCTTTGCCTATATTCTAATGGTCTAATTCAATGGTCGTATAGAAACAAAGTAATTTGATAAAATTTAGGCGATTCAAAATCATTACCTTTGTTGGTAAAGGGCGTTACTACGTTTGTGGTTGAAACTATTGCATTTGTGGGTAAAGTATTATTACATTTGTGGGAGTTATTACATTTGTGGGTGTCTCGTACACCCACAAATGTAATAACGGCCACAAATGTAATAACACTTTCCATACACATGTAATAATTTCACCGACAATTGTAATGTTTTAGGGTCACTAATTCGATTTCTTCTTTTTTCGACTACCATTGAAATCCAGGATATTTGTGGGCGATAGAATATTTCCATGATTAAAAAAAAAATCCGTCCATGATCAACGATCCATGACATCGGTTCCTCCTGTCTGTGTTATATGACCATTTGGACTGATTCGTCAGTTCGTGTGACCACCGAACAATCATTTATTTAGGACGTGTTGTTCCACATATGTAACAATGTTAAGCGATGCCATGCATCGCCAATAAATGATGATGGCACTGATGAGTACTTAAAATGCACTAAATCCACCTTATGTAGATGCTCAAAGTACTTAATTGAAAAGAAAAAAGAAAAAACAGGAATGAGATAATAGCCCAGCTAACAAAAAAGAAACGTGCATATATGCATACATACGCACACATACCCTAATCCTGTACTTACCTATCCTAATCATTTCTTACCCTATCCTGCTCCTATCGTATTTTAACACCCTCACTAGTACTACGGCAATGTGGTCTGCAAAATATTGCACTCAATTAGGTGGCATTTATGTTTTTAATGTCTAAATTTCAACACGTTTATTGGAATGTATGCTTAAATATTCCTTCTTTCTAGTTATATGCCGGTTATCTATTCAAATGTTCAAAAATATGACACAAGTCAACACGCCGAATGCATGCATGCCCTTTTAAAATAACCGGGTCTGGAGGAAAGTCTGGAAACTCTCATGTTATTCCACAGGAATAAGATGAATGGGTGTTGGTTTTGAAGATTTAGAAAGTTAATTAATTAGGTCTGCAGAAAAGACTACGCTCTTACTTTTAAAATAACCGGGTCTGGAGGAAAGACTATAATCAATTCTCATATTTTTCCACAGGAATTAGATGATGGGGCCTTGGTTTTGAAGATTTAAAAAGTTAATTAATTGGGTCTGCAGAAAAGACTACGCTCTAACTTTTGAACTAACTGAGTCTGGAGGAAAGCCTAGAAACGATTCTTATCTTATTCCACAGGAATAAGATGATGGGGCCTTGGTTTTGAAGATTTAGAAAGTTAATTAATTGGGTCTGCAGAAAAGACTACGCTCTAACTTTTACACTAACTGGGTCTGGAGGAAAGACTAGAAACGATTCTTATCTTATTCCACAGGAATAAGATGATGGGGCCTTAGTTTTGAAGATTTAGAAAATTAATTAAATGGGTCTGCAGAAAAGACTATGCTCTTACTTTTGAAATCACCGGGTCTGGAGGAAAGACTAGGCTTGATTACCATGTTATTCCACAAGAATAAGATGATAGCGCCTTGGTTTTGCAGATTTAAAAAAAACAAAATAATTGGGTCTGGAATAAGACTACACTCTTATTTTTTAACTACTCGGGTCTGGAGGAAAGACTAGGCTCGATTACCATGTTATTCCACAAGAAAAATATAATAGGGCCTTGGTTTTGAACATTTGAAAAAAATGAAATAATTGCGTCTGGAGAAAAGACTACGCTCTTAATTTTGAAATAATCGGGTCTGGAGGAAGGACTAGGCTTGATTCTCATGTTATTTCATAAGAATGAGATGACGGGGTCTTGATTTTGAAGAAATGAAAAAATGAAATAATTGGGTCTGGAGAAAAGACTACACTCTTACTTTTGAAATAACCAGGCCTGGAGGAAAGACTAGACTCAATTTTCATGTTATTCTCCAGGAGTGAGATGATGGGGCCTTGGTTTTGAAGATTTAAAAAAATGAATGAAACGGGTCTGGAGAAAAGCCTAGGCTCTCATTTTTCTTTAAATAATCGGGTTTAGAGGAAAGACTAGACTCGATTCTCAGGTTATCCTTCAGGAATAAGATGATCGGGCCTTGGTTTTGAAGATTCAAAAATGAAAAAAATTGGGTCTTGAAAAAGACTACGCTCTGTGTTTTTTTTTTAAATTATCGGGTCTGGAGAAAAGACTAGGCTCGATTCTCATGTTATTCCACAAAAATAAAGACGATCGGGCCTTGGTTTTGAAGATTCCCAAAATGAAATAATTGGGTCTGGAAAAAAGACTATGTTCTTTTTTTTTGAAATTTTCGGGTCTGGAGGAAAGACTAGACTCCGTTCTCAAGTTATTCCACAGAGAGAAGGTGATCGGGCCTATAATTGGGTCTGGAATAAAGACTGCGCGCTATACCGATGCATCAGTACAGGGTTTCAGTTTTGAAGAAAATCGACAAAATATTCCCTAAAAATTATTACATTTGTGGGTAAAGTGATTATTACATTTGTGGGTAAAGTGCATTATTACATTTGTGGGTGAAATTATTACATTTGTGGGTAAAGTGTTATTACATTTGTGGGCGTTATTACATTTGTGGGCGTTATTACATTTGTGGGTAAAGTGTTATTACATTTGTGGGCATTATTACATTTGTGGGCGATTACTACATTTGTGGGTGTAACAGGGATAAACTATTTTTAGGTTGCTAACTTCAGCCTAAGATTAGGGTAAGGTTAGGGTTAGGGTCTCGATGTCTAGACCCTTACCCAAACCCTAAGCTGAAATTAGTGAACCAAAAATAACTTATCCCCTAAAACCATTACCTCTATCTATCCAAAGTGAAGAAAAGATTGGAAAAATCACAAGACTGAAACATTAACGTTGACATTGCTGGATGGAGTAGTCTTTATATGGACATATTTCGTCCCAGCGGGGGCAATATGGGTGATCGCATTGAGCACGTTGTCATTCTATACAGGTGGTTTAATGCAAACTTGTTGAAGGATGGATGGTTGTTATGAGCAGGGGTCCGTTCTATAAAGCGCTTGTTCCACAACGTTTGACTGTACGTGTAATATGTCATGTGACGGGGCCTGTATTCAGAGTTTTGCCTGGTAACAGACACGGATGACATTATATGGATGTTGGCTGCCACTGGAGGAAACATCACAGAATGTTCATAACGAGGGGATTTGCACTCCGCTGAGGGAACATAAATAAGTTATTTGTTCCCGGAGCAACACTGCAAAATCGAGAGGTTTAAACATTTGTGATGTTTACGTCAACACAGCCAACATCTGATATATTATTCAGGTTAGTTTACCGAACATTTAGCTTAACAAGGTGGTTCGCGAACCACAAGCCTGATTTCTCAATCAATAAACAGTGCATGGTGCCAAGATGATCTTTGACCTCATCAACACACATGGTATTACCCAAGAATCATTTGTACCAAGTATGAACACAATTGATGCAGAAATAACAAAAAATGCGAAGTTATAAAACAAAACTTTAAGAACAAGCCCTGCACATCTGTGCCAAGTTTGATCCGACCTGAAATAAAGAAATGTCCTTTACTTAAGAAAAAAACTTTAAAAAATGATGGACATGGCTTCATATTATTTGACCTTTTGACCCCAAGATTATCTTCAACCCAGGGATCATTTGTACACAGTGTGATCACAATTGATGCAGAAATAAAGAAATGAGAGCAAGTCAAATGAGAAATTTGAAATAATTGACTTTCGGATAATTGACCGAAAGTTTTACTATTTCCTAATTAGTATTTATCAATACACTCTCACCATAAAAAAAAATATTCAAAGAACATGTTATTACATATGTATCAAGAAACAAAGCAAGATATGATTAATACTGACCATGAGCTACCATCTTCTCAGAGTCCGCCCTTGTTCGAATCTGCCCACTAAGTAGCCCGGTGGCAGTGTTTATATCTGCAGTGCCGATGAAAGATTCATCATCTCTGTTGCTTTCTTTGACGCCGTAGAAAATCCGCCCAGTCGTTTCTATATTGAAAGCACAGCAATCACAGTTTCATCAATTTCCCCCAAAGAACATCAAAATGCAACTGGCTGATCACTCATGTATCTCAAGTGCTTGCAAGAACCTACCTACACAAGATGAGTATCGTAATGAAATACAATAACAAGCCACAGCTCTGTCTTATAAAGAGTAGTGATTGTTCTGAACCGATCACAAGTGCATTTCCCCATTAAGATTGATATCAATTGCAAATCAAGTTGTGATTAATTGTAAATCTTTATAAGACAGGACCCATGCAGGGCTACTGGTCTCCAAATCAAAAAGGCAAATCAAAATGATAGAGCTATTCAGGGCTCAACCTTAACTCTCACCGTGCCAAAGTCACTGTGCGCTATTGTTATGGTGGTTTATACGAGCTAGCGTGCTATTGATCGGCTGCTCCGTATACGCGAGCGAGCCACTGCTATGCTGCCATGTGCATGCTTGCCCCAATTTGTAATAAAAGTCATTGTTGATGCTTATTGCACTGTTACTGAATGCTTCGCAAGCACTATTGTTCATCGCTCTGCGTGCACCAGATAATCGCCTTTCGGTCACTCGTCTTTGTCTACACCTGTCAGGCAGGCTATTTTTGAGTAATGTAGAATTTTATATTTGATATTATATCATCAATATGCCTCCCCCTCACAAGAAACGGAGTTTCTTCATTGACCCTGATCTTGTGCAACTTATTATTTATTATTAGTTTATAATAGATTAACAAATTAAGTTTGTCATACAATTTTGGTATCATAGGAAAGCTGATAAAATTGCAAACAACTTTTATGCACACGTTTTGCTGTAAAAGTGTATAGATTTCACAATTTAGTGGTTCAAAAATGTCAAAACCGAAAATAAAGCGCAACTGACAAGGCCTCAAAATAAACTTGGCACAGGGTTGATTTGGGGTGGGCACAATGGGGATTAGCGGTGTGGCACTGGGCTCTATTCATTGGCGCAGGCTATGGGTTAATAGTGGCCACCTGAAATGACACTCGGCCACCTCAAAATCTTGAATCAAGGCTCGACAAGCCCTACTATACATGCAACAGTTCCACATTTGTAGAACAGGGCAGTAAGTGAGGTAAATGTGAAACATGGAAACTTGGTTATCTGGAATTAATATCTTTCTGGACTTGTACTTACCATCGTAGGAAAATGTTGAGTTCTCCTGTTTTTCCCTCTGGAATGCATTAGCTCCACTTGGGTTAATATCTATGCATACATCATCGAAGCTCGTCATCCCGGCATTTTCTTCAAAAGTCAGGGGTGGGTCATTTTGTTCAAAGTCACAGCTCAACTAGAATCCATGTAAAATGGCAAATGAGAAAACCAAAAGAAAAGAAATTTGATGTACACTTTCAAAAAACATATTTTTCTCGAGCAATTGTATTAATATACTTCCCAGAGCATGATTACTGATTAACTCACTCAGGTCAGTTCTAAGATGACCGTTCCACTCCCTTTTGTCTGCCATTAGGGTTTTCAGCTACTGCTTGATGTGGTATATTTTTTCAAATTTTGCAAATAACGCACGGACCGCAAAAACATTAACAAACGTTATTGATTGTTGTATCCACTGCGCATACGCTCCATCACTGTAAGCTACAACGCACTCCAAATGATTGACCTATACTATGCGCTGTAATTTCAAGCACTGTGATTATCACTAGTCATCTATCTGTGAGCACTGCGCGTCTCTTCTCAGTATACTAGTATGATGCGTGGTAACTTTTCTAACTTGTGTTGTATCATTTTGTAGGCCTGTGTGTTGGATATGGGCCCACAAAATGAAGTGCTCATGAAATGGCCGAAGTTGTCGCAATTCACGGAATATGCAACGTTAAGAGTAATCAGTGGTCTCTACTATAATTTTTGACATTTCTCCAGCAAACAGAATTTATTCAAACCACATCAACATTACTGTGCTACTGAAATGATCAATTAGATTTGTAATAGCACTTCAAACAATGCGCAAAGTACATCACCATGCTCTTCTCATGCAACGTATAATTACACCACATAAGTTTGAAACAAGATTTCTTCTGCAGGAAACTGAATTTTATCTTTGAGGTCTAAAAGTACCCATCCAGTCTATAAATAATGTTGTAATGCTGGACAGCGAATTCCATGTGTGTGTGCGGGGGGGAGGGAGCGGTGACAGGAAAATGTTCTTACAACTTCTGAAGAATGGCAATCGGGAATCTATTGTTATAGAAACCTGCAAGATTCCTACAAATTAAGATCCTTTCAAAGTCTCTGGTCTATAATTCACTTCCATTATATCTAAAAACAATTGAAATAAATTTAAGCATTCAAATCGAGCTGGAAACCATTCATCTTAAAAACGTAGTCTTTAGCTACATAATATTTATAGCTAAGAAATTAAACTGGTATTGTTTTTTTTATGTTGTAGTTGTCTGTATGCATACTAATTTCTTTTAGTGATGTTATGTTTGTCACCATAATTTAATATTTATGCTTTTACATGGATCAACTCATAAGGTAACATAATGTTATATCTGTTACCATAATTTAATATTTATTTTGTTAAATGGATCAGCTCATTTTCAGGTTAGATCCTTTCTTATTGTTCCCATTCATGCATATTTTAACTGTACTTTTTCTCTTGTCCCACATATTGCATTGTCCTCATGTAATCTTTATGATAACTTATTATCCTTTTTTTATGCTTAATGAAATAAACAGTCGTGAACTTTAAGTAATGTCACAATCAAGAGACCTTACCTCGCCAGCGATGGTGTAGTTACAGAACATGCAGCGAGGCGACCTGGCATTTGTTCCACACACGTAGAGGTTGTTGCATGGTGGGCTGGAGCAAGTATTGCCGAACAAAGTCACTTTTCGTAGGTAGTTTTCACATTGTTCCTGAATGATATTGAACATAGAAATAGCAGTGGAATAATCTCAGATTGCGGAACACCTGTAAAAGCGATATCGAAACTTGACAGTTGGACTTTGAAGTCTGAAAAAAAGAGGATCCACGTATCAAGTCCTGAGCTTTGATATATTTAGTGCCTATCTAAAAGTCAGTCAGGTATATAAAAATTATGACTACAATGCAGAACTATATAAATTGGCCACAACTTGGTTGTTTTTGGGTTTTTTTACCAATAAAATATACCTTTGAATCAATGAATTAAATAAACTATTCATCTTACGAGATAGCTAAAACAATCAGTGTACATACCACAGATGATATGACAACCATGATATGCCACAATCGTGAAGCCATTGAAATTTACTGTCAAAACACAGTACTCAAGACACAGGACTATACATTAGGGACATCTGGAAACCTCAGGACTTCAGGACTACCACAGTCCTTTTTAGAACTCTACTAGAAAAAATAACCACCAGTCCTTTTCAGGTCTTCCCTCCATTTCTCACATGGTGCACTGCAAAGTTCAAGTATTAATCACGATTCTAGGATAAATGAGAAACTGCAAAAGAAAATTGACAAGTAATCATCTCTCATAGTTTGTTGCTACTAGTCTTTTTCTGCCACCGCAAAGTTAGAACAGCTTTTTATACATATCGTACATGCTAAGAAGTTCACTATACCATACTATGAGTGTCCATAGATTTCAAATTTCTCGCATTCGTTTATATTTCAACGAGGCCACAGGCCGAGTTGAAATATAAACGCACAAGAGAAATTTGAAATCTATGTAGCGGTATACGAATGATATTGTATAGGGAACGACAATTAGCATGTACTATGTGTTATACAAGATGGGAACACGAAATTGAATCAAAATATATCTGAACTTACCTGAACGTTATTAGGCTAAGACCTGTCGACAGAATTGGACTAGGTCTAACCAAAAGTGAGTTTGCTGTGGGATGAGCAAAATTTTAGACCTATCCAAAATTCACAGCAAGGTCGCTTATAATAGTTTACCTATTAACAAGTATTAGATATAACTTGTGTAACATAGACTCTAATGATTAACTTGTTAGATCGAACGTAACTACCGTTTACCAGCTAGCTAGCCATCACACTCGGTCCCAGACATCACACTTCGCCTCAACTTGCACCTCGCCACATCTCCTGAAGTTCTAACCAACGGAGTTCAACTCCACTCCAAAACCGTGTTTCCCAAGATAATTGCCACATGTTGTTGCAGCATTTATAGGTTGTTTTCCATAAGTTGTAGACTAAATTATTGTGGTACATAAGACGTAGAATCACACGTTCACGGGGGCTGCCATTGTTGACAATGACGCGTAATTCATACGCGCACATACTGCGCTAGCGCAAATGCGCGTAAGTACCATGGGCCAGCTGTGGAGTAAACTTGCATTGACTTTACATACGTAGTTGAATGGCCTTTGCAACTATTTCTTTAACACGCAAATCCCATAGAGTAGTTGCGGCAGGAGCTTTGGTTGTGGTGACTGCCTTTTTGAGCCAAGCAAGTGACGTCATTCACAAGTTCCCGGTTTGTACACAAGCTACCATGCAGAAATTGCTGGTATAGTGCACGATCGTGGCACTATACCGGATTACGCAATTGCAAAAGGAGGGCAATTGACCAATCAGAAGCCTTCTCTCATACAACCCATCTAATATAAAATGATAGTTCACCCTGAAATTAAGTTGGTTCCACTAAAAGGAGACACATAAAAGAAACATATTTAGTGAAGGTTTGATGAAAATTTGTCAAAGGATAAGAAAGTTATGATCTTTTAAAGTTTTGATTTTGTGACGTCACGTGCGAGGTGCTCTCCCATATGTCGTGCATTTTCTCAAAGAAATATGCATCCTTTTTTAAATTTCATTTTTGTGACATATGCGAGGTGCTCTCCCATATATATCTTTTTCTGTTTTTGACAATGGAGTGATTTTTTTTCATACAGGTATGTGTGTAAAAATGTATGTCTAATGAAGTATAAAATGCACAGGTTTATACCTGTGCATTTTATACTTCATTAGACATACATTGATTTCTTTCATGTTTCTGCCTTTATTGAAACCAATTCAGGGTGAACTATCCCTTTAAGAAGGGAGATTGTAAATGATGGCAAATTTCACCCTGAAATTAAGTTGGTTAATTACGCCAACTACACCAAAACAATTTTTAAGAAGATTTCTTCTGGAGGTAAGGACATCTTTTATGTAGTGAGATTGAAAGTGATAGGCTGGTCCACTGTTTTGTAGGAGTTGAGAAACCCTGCCTTTTACTCACATTGTACAGTAACATCTTTGTGTCAGACATATAATTTGTGTGTATTATCTATATACAAATGCTTCACAAACCTGCACAGAATGGATTCATGCAATTTCCGGCCACAAAGTACAGAGACCATTATTAATGTATACATTATCCACATCAGCTCGAGCATGTTTAGACTTAATACTGACATTACTTCATTGTATTTTGGCTTTTCGTCTGTGAGTTATCATAATTAGAAATGAGTTAACACTCCAATGTGTCATTTTACATAGATTTTGGGATGTTTACGACCATTTTCGAATGCCTAAACCAGCCACAGAACATTTCGGACACAAAAGTTTTCAGGTAACCCATGAAAATATAGGTAAATGTCTATCAATACATAGAAATTGATGTCGGTCCTCAATGGGAAGAATGACGATTTGTGACCTTGAACTTGGTAAGTTTTAAAAGAAATCCAAATTTGAGGGTGCCCTACAAGAAAACGATGCAGGTTTTTTGATCGATTGAAAGAAATAAGAGATAAGAGATTTAAAATGAACATAATATTGGGTTCTAAGCTAATTGAGTTTTTAAGTTATCAGCTTCCAAACATGCACCCCAAACATTACCTGTGATGCTTAACACCATTTTTCGGTGACTGTGTGCGCAATAATGAGTAGTCAGATCTGCACCCCAATACATTGTTAATGTTGAGACTATACAGTTCTTCGCATTATCAATAGAAAATGAGCAATGTAACTGATCTAACTTAGTTGCAGCAGTCAATCAAAAATAGCAAATTTTATTTAAACTCATTTTTTACGATCACGCATTGGCTGCTAAGGGAGGCCATATTTTAGCGACCACTTGACCACAAGGCAAAATATTTCAGAACCTTTCGTCAGACACTTTGAGGAACATTTGGTGCGAGTTTTAAGAAAATTGAAGGGGGTCGAGTTACGTATTGTCTGAAAATTGGTTGATTTGACGTGGACTGACCCAGATATGAGTCTCGAACTCACAAGCCTAGTCACTCTTTCATTCTCCTCTTTTGGGTGAGCAAAAGAAGAAATTGGGAATGATTAGTCTACTGCAACCAGACCCATTGATTGAATATTATAGTTTGGATTGAAAATGCCTAAGAGCCTGGAAACAAGGCTACTGTGTACTGTACATACATTGTTCTGAGTACAGCACACAGGCAACAGGCCTAAGCTCCAATGGTATGCCGAGTCATATCACAGGAGCTTAAACAGGACATATACTTCACATCATTTGGGATTGAGGATCATATACACACTAGTACAGACCTCTACTTACCTCATTACTTTCTGTCTCGAAACAGCCAAGATTGGAAGTGGTGTCATCATAACACACTCCAACAAAATTCTACAAACAGAAAAACACACACATGAAACATAAACTGATCACAAAGTCACAGAATGTCAAAGTTTTGGGGATCAGCTAGGTGTCATAATTAATAAATATGCTTGAAATATTCCTTTCTGTGTCAATATTCTAATAATAGACAAATCAAGATGAAATAATGTGTGTGCTTGAGTTGTTTGATTTAGAAGACAACTTTTCCCATGGTGCATCACACATGCCAATCCTCTAGATCTGGTCTGCCAAAAGGATCACAAATTATGAAGGAGAATGTGAAGGGCGTTGCGAGTTGCTACTTGTTTTGGTAGTTTCTGAATGTTTCCTTACCTCACATATTGGAGCAAACATTGTATCCATTTTTATTTCACCTGAAGTGCACACAGGAAACAGGTTGAAGAAGTTAAACCATCCATCCACTTTTTCTTTTGATGCCATGCAAACATTGTGTGCAGAAATTCAATGACCTTTGACCAGAGACAGACTCCAAACAAACTATCAGCTCACCAAGTTTGAAATTAATTTGTTCCTACAGTTCATATGATGTTGCAGATATGAAAACACAAACGTGAAGGACAGAAAATCTGAAGAGGGGCTATTTTGTGCAGAAAACATAAAAAAGGACTTACCTCATTTGCATAGTCTTGAGGGCTAGCGCCATCAATCACGAAGAGTGTTTGATTCCCTCCTAAGAAAATGGGATCCTCTGGTTGCCTCTCCAAACCCCCCAGAATCCGGACGTCATGGACGTTGCCCGTACCCAGCACATTTTGATCTGGGAAAAATTAAAAATAAACAAAATTCTGAATTTTATAAGTGCAGCTTATTTGACTGATTTTGTAATGCTTATTAGGGGATTTAAAGGGATGTCATTTCAAAATTAGAGATAATTGACTGCATACAGGGAGAAGAGAACACAATATAATGTCCTTCTCCTTAGTCCTTATTGTCTTTTTTGTTTTAATCTTTCTCCGTTATTCGGCTTTACCTACCCCTTCATCTCTGTCTCCTCCCTTTGTTCCTCCTTCTTTTTTCCAAGCGAGGCATTATTTCAGTACATACAAACTCAACTTAATGATCATGTAGACACCCTTTTTGAAAGACAGGATAAACAATTATTATGTGTCATGTATAAAGTTGTAAATCAAAATATGCCACCAACAATTTGTCAATTATTTTCCTTTAAGCAATTTGCATACAGATTAAGAAACAGTACTCTACAATTAGAAATTCCTAGGCCAAATACAAATTTTAAGAAACGTTGTTTAACCTATCGTGGTGCCAGAAAATGGAATAATTTATCAATTGATATCAAAAGTACTTCAATTCATATTATCAAAAGTAAGATTGATAACAAATAGATTTTTTTTTATTTGTAACTGTCAATATTCATTTTGTGATATCGTTTTGTTTTTGTTTGTTTTGTTTTTGTTTTTGTTTTGTTTTTCTTCGTAATGTCTTTTTATATGTATTATTGTAGTTGATTATACTCTGTATATAATGTTGTCTATGTATCTTTGTATTTTACCTTTGCACAGACTTGCAGAAGAACAGCCATTGGCTGAAGCAAGTTGCCGTGTTGAAATAAAATAAACTCAAAAATAAACTCAACTCCTCCTTCTTATACTGCATCTAATTTTATCAATTTCCTTGCACCTTCTCCTTTTGCCAGCCCCCCCCCCCCCCCCCTCAATCTCAGGTGGACAAGCATGATCACCATTGTCTTACTTAACAAACATAAGACAAACCAAAACTACATGTACAAGCCTTTGACTAACCTCAATTTTTAATTTCCCCCATACTTGAACAAATTGTATTTTGTATGTCTGTCAGCGGTATGAACAATGAATGGAGTCATGCATGATCAAAGCGATACAAGAGGAGTATCACAACAAAAATAAAGATTCATTGAAATTCATCCAGAATATGATTAGTAATAATGAAATGATTTCTTCAGGAATGATTGATCTTTGAAATTTGATAACCTCTATTTTACGGAAGACCCTCTATCATGAAAATTATTTTTAAAAAAATCAACTCACAGCTCCAAAGCAAATACTTACCACAAACGTATTTGCAGTCTCCAGCTACAATGCAGCAAAGCAAGATGGCAGTCAATGTAAGCGCTGTCATATTTGAAGATAGATCAGTAACCCTGAAAATGGAACAAAGAGCACAAGCATGGAAAAAAAGAGAGTAATTGTTCAAATACCTTCACTACCTTAGAGTCAGACAGTCACTGAAGTGTACAGACAAGCATGAACAAAAAGGGGAAAATTTAGTTCAAACTTCCCTTTAGGATACATATTTTGAAGCTTACAATTCAAACTTGTAAACTTAAAAGACTTAGGGCTAATATTTTGAAGGGCTACTTATTTCACCATAAAATAAGGTTGACTAAATGCAATGTTGGTGCTTTCTGGACACTGAAATATAAAGAATGTTGCTGATATTCTACAAAAAACGGAATACTGTGTGCCAGTCCAGGGTAATTCTGGCACAGTCAGCAGCATTTTAGGCACTTACATGTAGGGAGGAAGATGGCATCCCATCCCTGTGAATTTATACAAGAATAAAAAATTGTTTACATTATTTTCTTTCTTAAAACTGTTTTGTGTAATGGAGAGGGTCCTGAAAAAGAAACATGCACAATACTCATGAAATAAAAACACTTCTGTAGAAACAGAAAAATTACCAGTAGTCAAATTTTTGTGTACTTCGATCCTCTCAAGGCTTTTTACACTGACATTCTAAGCCGTGTTATATGCCTGAGCCCAGCTAAGGAAACTTAGAATGTTTTCACATTCCAAATAGCTATCAACAAACTTTCTTCACAGCAATTTGCATAGTATGAGTGCATGTATTGCACAAGTGCTCTTTACCGTGTTTGTTATATGTATGTTACGCTCACCCATCATGCAGTAGCCCGTTTTTGCTTTGTGAGCTTGGCACCGCACATCCTTACACTACACTATTTGTCATTTCATAATCCCATACTATTGGTGGGGCTAGCCCACTTTGGTAAAAAAAATGTACAACCTGTATGTATAAATACTATATGAGGCATTTTGTGCAATTTTACTTCCTCAAACTGAAAAAGTTAGAAATTATGAATTTGAATACACATCTTGAAAACACACCTTCATTACACTACAGGTACACACATTTTCTCCTTTAAATATTACTTTACTTCCTCATAGTACATGTACCAATCTTCCAATCTAAATGTCATGCAAGGCTCTGTTGACTGTGAGAGGTACAATGTGCAATGTGTCATTATACAAAGTACGCCTTGCGTGAAGGGAATTCAACGCTACATGAATAAATTTATTCTTTTTCATGCAGTATCGTAAATACACATGATACACGCTGCAGCCCAAACTAATGTTATATTCACCAATGACAATGCTTGCAGTGGTGAGTGTATGCATGTGCTGTAGTGTTGTGTGTGCGTATTGCCACTCCTTTGTGAAGTACGATCAGGTGAGTACGATGCAAAGGCGTTTCCATAATTAAGCACCCATAGCAACCAATAGTGTGGAGCAGAAAATGCTGATCTGTGATGATGGGGTTGGGAAGGGGGGGGGGGGGGGGGAGGGGTGACATTTGAGACATGCTTGCATGAAGCATCATTGCGAATGTTAATACAGGTTTTACCTCAGTAGTATGTCCATGAACCTTAGGTGTTAATACTGGTTTTACCACAGTGTTATGTCCATGAACCTTAGGTGTTAATACAGGTTTTTACCTCAGTAGTATGTCCATGAACCTTAGGTGTTAATACTGGTTTTACCACAGTGTTATGTCCATGAACCTTAGGTGTTAATACTGGTTTTACCACAGTGTTATGTCCATGAACCTTAGGTGTTAATACAGGTTTTACCTCAGTGTTATGTCCATGAACCTTAGGTGTTAATACAGGTTTTTACCTCAGTGTTATGTCCATGAACCTTAGGTGTTAATACAGGTTTTTACCTCAGTGGTATGTCCATGAACCTTACGTGTTAATACATGTTTTACCTCAGTGGTATGTCCATGAACCTTAGGTGTTAATACAGGTTTTTACCTCAGTGGTATGTCCATGAACCTTAGTGTTAATACAGGTTTTACCTCAGTGTTATGTCCATGAACCTTAGTTGTTAATACAGATTTTACCTCAGTGTTATGTCCATGAACCTTAGTTGTTAATACAGTGGCTCATATGTGCAGAATGTCACTATCTCTACTGGATGCGTGGTGCACAGTAAAGACGTGGGCATAAATGTATCTTAACAATCTCAAAAAGGAATAACTCTGCATCTCAGAAGTGGTAACTTCCCAAGCCTTTTCTTTCATTTTCCAGCTTTCCTGTTTCAGAACTTTTAAAGGGGAAGTCGACCCGGAAGTTAAGTTTGTTTTTTTACAAAAGCAGAAACACAAAAGAAACATATTAGTGAAGGTTTGATGAAAATCTGTCAAAGGGTATGAGAGCTAAGATGTTTTAAAGTTTTGATTTTGTGACGTCATGTGCGGGATGCTCTCCCATATGTTGTGTACCAATTTAAAAAAAAATGTTTCTCAAAATTATATATCATTTTACATATGAAACACAGTTTTATACAGAAACAAACAAAGCCCCCCACCCTTGTGAACTAACTCATCCAGCGGTTTCGTTGTTCACGTTACCCATCTTTGATTGGCAACCTCACATTTACGAGAGTTGGGTGACAGCTTTGTCAAGTGTGTACCTTGCGGCTGGGCTCTCCCCCTGGAGAAATCTCTACGTGCTGAGTGGGGGGCACACAAAGAATTGTTTAGATTTTCTTTGCTGGCTGCAATATATCGCAAGTCTTATCGATTAGAGTATCGTGAGGTGGCATTGTTATCGGACAGAACTATTGAAACGTGATATTAAAAATGACTCCCCAGCTACTGTATGTAGAAATAAACTCAGGATCTCAAACTTGTTTTGTATGTTCATTTGAGATATATCTTTGATGTAAGAGAGTTAAATTTCTGCCCGGTGGTACCCTTTAAAATTATATTTACCATTTCACCTGTGAGTTTGACACATCATTAGACACATGTTTTAACACACATACCACTATGAAAAGAATGTATTCCTTCATCAAAGAACAAAAAAGGCAATTTATGGAAAAACTAGTACACAACATGTTAGAGAGCACCTTGCATTTGAAGTCACAAAATCAAAATTTACCATATACCTTTCTTATCTTTAGGCCAATTTTTCTCAAACATTCACTTCTATGTTTCTTTCATATTTCTACTGTTAATGCAAGAAACCATCTTAACTTCAGGGTGGACAATCCCTTTAAACTTTTGCCAATCTGTGTCTCAAATGGTTCTTACATCTAAAGTCAACCTATCATCAAAGTTGGTGTACCCTTTAAAGAGACTAGAGGTACAAAATGCTCTTTATCAACACCACCTTCTAGTACAGTAAACATGCATCAGTGATTTGATTTACATGCAGTGTTGTTCACGCCCAGATCCTATTATCAGGAGCGTGCCTATTCAAACTGATGTTCTACTCTCAAATTTTTTTAATATTGGCGACAAGGAAGTAGAATCAAGAGAAAACATTCTAATGAATCTATTTAAACATTTAAAATGGCACAAGCATTTTAAATCCCCCCCCCCAAAAAAAAAAAAACTATGAAAAAGTTAAATTTTTAGACCTGTTCTTATTTGAATTGAATTTCCGAAGTCTAGCAGTTACTGTGGTAAGTCAATACATTGTAACCACAAGCAAATAAAAAAATATGAAATCAAGGAAATATGTAACAATGCGATTTTTTTTTCCAAAAGCAGGCTTAGTGATCAATCTATTTGATTCGCATAGGCTACCACCAGAACACTATTTCACATTCATGAGATTCTTTTCAAACTGATTTGACAGCAGTGAAAGACAGGTTGACCCATTTGCAAAAGTCATGAAACTTGACAGGAATCAGCAGTATACCCAAATAATAATGTGTATGAAATTTCAGTAATAGCGTCAGGAACATTTTTGGGAAATAATGGAAAACTATCCTTGCTTACATTGTTCACAATCAAATTGCCCATGTCATTTATTAGCCAGTGGAGAGAAGTGTTTCATTTAGGAGGAGCCAATCACAATCACAACATCTCATGGAGACTGTACCCTATCTCTGTGGACGCGCAACTATGTGCGCAAACATCAATCATGATTGTGCCTACGCAAATGAATGCTGCCCTTTTTTTTTGGGGGGGGGGGGGTGTTATGAATGGCTATGACAGGGGGTGGTTCTTCTAAGTTTTCTCCTAAATCCTCTCATTTAGCTCATTCTGGAATACCAATCCTCCTAACTTTCTAATAAGCATAATTTTGCACAAAGTGAGGAGAAAACATAGGAGAGATTTTGGAATACCACTTAGGAGAAATCCTAGAGTTAGGATAATATTTCTCCGAAGTGAGCATTTTGGAACACCACCCATAAACTGGATGCTACATGTGCAGTCTTTCTCTTATTTCAATGTTACATGTTTAAATAAATCAGACTAGTAATAATATGGACAATAGCTACAAAATGGATAGACAGGAAAAACGTATCATTTTGGGGCATTTTCTTTAATTGTAATGACGTTTTAGACATAGCCCATTGAAGTAGGACATCATAGGAACCAGAAGCAATCTCACCCAATGACCTAAATAAAGACTACGGTTGTTATTTCGAAATGCTCACTTAGGAGAAATCTTATCCTAAGTCTAGGATTTCTCATAAGTGGCATTCTGAAATCTATCCTAAGATTTCTTCTAAGTCCCCTCCCCCCCCCCTCAGTTTTCTCTTATCTTAATGCAAAATTATGGAAATTAGAAAGTCAGAAGGATTGGTTTTCCAGAATGCACGTATGAGAGGATTTAGGAGAATATTTAGTCCTGAGAAAACTTAGGGAGTCTTAGCCATTCATTCAACACACGCAAAAAATAAGAGCAACATTAATTTTGCGTCGGCACGCATGATTGATGTGCATGCACATAGTTGCGCGTCCATAGAGATAGGAGAAAGTCCCGATGAGATGTTGTGATTGAGACTGGCTCCTCATAAATGAAACACTTCCCTCCATTGGCTAAAAAATGTGCCCTGGGTGTGGTCTAACTCTCCCTAATTTGCATTAAGAGAGTCCTAAGAGGACATTCTGGAATACCAATTTTGTGTCTGCTTTGGCACCTCCTAAGTAAGCGACTTAAGAGAAAACTTACAAGAAAACTTTGGAGGAATTTCGGAATATGCCACCCCAGATGTAGTTACTAGTAACAGAGACTAATTTTGGGGTCTACGAAATGGGTGGACAGGAATCTCATTCAGGGCATTTTTTTAATCAAAATTATATTTTTTGACATAGAGCCTACCCCCGGATAGCTAGGACCTAGGTGTTCAGAGAAGACGATGCAATCTCGGCGAATCCAACAACCTAGGCAAGCACTGTTGTCATGGTACTTGGTAGCAGAGTCTGATTTTTTGGTCTATGACCGGTTTACTATAGTATTGTAGTCAAATTTATGGATGTTTCTGGCCCTCTGGGTCTAGTATTTAGTAACGAGTTATTCCATTAACCTGTACCTAACAATGGTATTTAAGTACTAATTGGAATCCACTTTGCATACATTAGTTGTTGTGTTGTCTGGCAAACCTTGGGCAAGCTTTTTGGTTGTCAGGGGCAATTAACCTTTGACTTTGTTAAATTGCTGTGCATAAAATTTGATGTTAGTCATGTTCGTAAACTGGTCTATCGAGAGCAATTAACTAGGTCGTTTCTTTCGTCATTTTTTCTGGAACAGTTAGGCCTATACGAGCATGGTCTTGGGGTGAATACTGCTGATCCATTCAAAGTTGAATATTTGTTGTAGAAATAGTTGTACTGCTTTAAATATCAAGTTAACACAGTCAGTAGTCATAAGAAAATAACGTTACGCATGCATACATCACGTCCACCACTGCACTGTACTGCAAGTTTACAACCACCACCCACCAAGTTCAGGAAAATAATAATAGTCTACTTAGCTGTACGCAAACTCCCTGATTTTCGTTAGTCTGCTTACCTTTATTTCATAAAATTCACATCAGTCTCAGGCTCAGCCACACTCTCTTCGCTAATTACAACAAGAAATGTGTCGTAATCTAAGCGGAACTGATCGCAAAATATCTGGGCAGGCCGTCAGCTCGCGAGGGCTGTACACAACTGACTATGCATAGTAGCTAGTTGGTTAGCTACCGTCGTCGTACGCGTCTGTACTTTGTACTTGTGTAGTGCGTGCATTGTGCCGAAACGCGTCATGGATGGAGCTGCTGCGCTGCAGGCTACATGTAGCTGCAGCCATTAATCGGGAGGGGAGGGAATTCCCCGTTCGCAATACCTACTCCACCCAAAAAAGATGACGCGATGTGGATTGCTGAAAACTCGGCGAGGTTGTCATGGCACCGCTGTTTCAGCCAGCATGAAAGGGATTATATGAACGAGCACTATAATGGATTTTCTTGTTTAAATGGTAGATGTATTTTTTTTTCAAACTGAAGAACATATTGAACGCACTCAAAATACAGTGTGTATGTCCTACAGAAAATCTTGACAAATAAAGACGATAGCTTTTGGAAGGTACCATTTTGATGTGATTTGTCTTCCTTTTTCAAGAAACGTACGACAGGGTACAACCGGGGTAGGCCTACTCCATAGTGCATTCCATTGTACGAATGAAAGTTGAACTGCATTGGTGTAACCAAATCAAAATTTAAACTATAGAGGTAATCATTTTGACCAAAATTATCCATTTAGATCACAAGTTCAAATCTTGAGATATCCATTGTTAAAATTGTCACTTAGTTGCTCAACGTAAATAAACGCACGTACGTGGCTCTCATGCTGACTCGTATCCATTCTCTACAGTACATGCAGTTATGGGTGCTAAGGAAGGGGATCCGGGGGGGGGGGGGGGTGGGGCTTACTTTTTAAAAATAAATATACATCTTTTATGATTAAAATTTATTCACCCTTCCTTTACCAGACAAATTTCTGCATCATGATCATATGTGTCCACTTAGGTGGAAATTAAATGACACGCTGAGTACGTGTTGTAGTCAATTTCTCGTGTTGTAGTCAATTTATCAGCGGTGATGACGAGGCCTTGCCCTTAATTGGCTTAGCTGAATAAACGGCATAGGCCTATGTCGAAAGTGTAAGTATAACTTGTACAGTATAACGTATATATTTTCGTGCATTTCATCTTTTTTGGGTTAGGTTAGTCCTGCCACTGGTCATCGTGTACGTAATCCAGTGCTACCTGTTACACGGTCGAGTGCTCGGCGACTAATCCGGGCAACCCACGCCGCTATAGCAAATAATCAACGTTGGTGAGGGTAATGGGACGAACTATCACTTCCGAGGCGATCTGAATGTAGCTATCTTTCCGAAGCGCAGCTGAGGAAAGATAGCGTATACATTCAGATCGCCGAGAAAGTGATAGTTCGTCTCATTGCCTGAAACCCAAAGTTGATTATTTGCTTTATATTCCACATCTGTAACCAACTATCTATACCAAAAATTACAATTTGACGTAAAAAAGTAATGTTTACTTTTCTACTTAACCCCGAGCCGCTGCCATGGGGAACACGCGTTATGACGCACATTAGGACGCGCGTTTGGACGCGCATTACGGCGCGCGTTAGGACGCATCAGATGTCAAGTGATATAGTCCGAGTGTAACGCACTTTTATTTCGCGCGTACTCAAAATATTGATCACGCGTTAGGACTGTGAGGAGTGAAGAGATCAGCGAAACCAAAAAGTAATATCACCTACAGTGTAACGAACTTTTCTTCTCAGATGATCAGATGGGCAAAACTACGCTTTACCACGTGATTAACTCTTGACCAATCATATAGCAACATTCTCATGGAATATAATAGGGCATATTATCAGCTCTAGGGTGAGGAGGGGGTGCCGGGCCTCCTGTCAGAATTAAAAACCAGATCTGACTTAAGAGTTCCTTTACACCGGGTTGGAGTCCTAGGATCTCATTCGACCTCTACCAATCCACCTTGCCACCAATCCACCTTGCCAGTGTGGTAGAGTATGGCACACACCCTTCATCATTTATGGATTTGAGAGTACTGTCGTAACGCCCATGGCCAGAACGGGCCCATCAGCTCTACAAATAGAGCTAGGAAATCGGTGACTGCTGATACTTCTGGTGTCAAGCCAAAGTATGACGAGTTGGGTTTAAAGCCGCCAGGAGGACCCAAATCTGATAGAAGAATCATCACGAGCCATACAGATTTATTTATTTGTACATATAATGTAAGGGCATTGAGAACAGAAGAAGACCTAGATGCTCCACTGGAGGAAATAGATAATGTAACATGGCACATAATAGGATTAGCGGAAACTAGGAGACCAGCGAATCTCATCAAGTTATCAAAGTGTGGAGATACACTGTTCACAACATCAGCAACAAACAAAAGTTACAATGGAGTTGGATTTCTTGTGAATAAAGATCTTGAGGAAAATATCATGGAATATAAAGAAGTATCAGACAGGATAGCTTTTCTGAAAATACATATCAATGGTAGCCATACAATGAAAAATATTCAAGCATATGCGCCAACTACCAGTCACACAGATGAAGTCGTTATTCAAGTACGATCTGTCACTGTTCTTTTGGTGCCGTTTTTTGCTGCAGAGATTCATTTTGCATTGCGAGTGGAGTGGAAAGAGGAAGATTGATAAAACAAGTCCAAATTATGAGTTTGGGAGACAGAATAGATACAGGGATACAGGAAGATAAATACAGTAAAATACATGTTAATGGAGAGAAAGATTGGCACTGATGAAAAGGCTGAGAAGACATGGTCACTAATTCCTCTGACTGCCCTGGATCATCGGGCGAGGAAGAGGAGGGCAGTCAGAGGGATAAGCCTAGCTATAGTATTATCAGACCATGCATGCACTCCTCGGCTTAGTACCAACATCTTGTTTAATAGTGGAGAGATCAGTGGTACCAACGCATGTGCGAAATTAGTGAGCTTTCGTTATGAGGACGGACGGGCTCCAGTGCGGTAATCCGACACCAAGATCGATCTGCGCATGCGCCACCGCCCGCTCTGGAATCCGCGCGGGGAATCGAGAACGTGAATTCTGAGATTTCTCGTCCTCGACGAGTAGATGACAGCAGCCAATCAGCGCCCGTACAGATGATGTAATGCAAATCGCACGTGCGACCGGCTGTTTTGTAGACAAGCTCGGTAGGGGGTGTGCCAGATGACGCCACACGCACCGTCGTTCCCGTTCTCTGTCTTTTAGCGAAACTGCATGTGAATTGCCGAGGACGGTCGGCGAGAACAGATTGCTCACTGATCTTGTTTCCGTCCGCGGGGCTATAACGGCAAACGGAACGCACAAAGAGTTTTGTTTTTGTTTTGTGACGTCACGTGCAAGATATGCTCTCCCCCGGGGCTCTCCCATAATATGATTGTTTTGTTGAAAAAGGATATTGTAACTAGAGTACCTGTACGCAGGTAATCTAATTGTAAGCTTGATATGCTGCCACCATGCGTGTCCAGAGAGGACACAACCTCATAAACAGCAGTTTTATGCCAGTGTTTTCACTCAGGAATTAAAGACGCGCCGCTGATACTCTGGCAAAGACCTCGCGCTCGGAGCGCTGCATGCTATAAAGGTCTTTAGTTGGCCGGTAGATAAAAAGAATGATCCGTGGTACTTGCAACGGACCCTTATTAGGGCCCTGTAGCCCGAGCCCTGCATGCGCCGCGCATACGCCGCGCCGGACCGGACCCTACGCCTTCGCCGAAGGCGTGGGCTCCAGCGTAGCTCTAGCTAGCATGTAATCTGACCAGCTCAGGCCGGGTTCATCTGCCGCTAAATTCCACGTAAGTTTTCCTTTTTAACGTTATCACTTCTATTCCCAACAACATTCTGTTTAGAGTCATTATATCCCAGTATCGATCGCTTAATGAACCATTGCCTCTGGTAGTGCATGCATGCCCATATTCTGACCTGCCACACATTAAGTGTGTTGTATGTTTCACCCACACTTACACTTTGTACTTCGCACAGCTGACTTCTCAACTACGACTCGTTCTCATAACTCGTAAACGGGTAAGTCCTTCCATTTTCTTCCGAGCATGGCGAGTAAGCAGTTCTGCCGGGTATTCAAACTTTGCTGCCTGGCCCTGGGAGATGGAAAGGTGGAGAGGAAAATAATAGAAGGGGGATTCAATATTAAGGGAGAAGGAGAGGGAGAATAATCAAACAATACTCTTTAAAATTTCCTTTACTGCGACCAGCCGGCTCAGCTCACGGTTACTGCGACCAGCCCGCTCACTGCGCGGGAGCAGTTCCGGGGCTAAGCTCACGTACGGGAGCGTTCCCGGGGCTAAAGTTTCCTGTACATTGCACTCATAGTACTTTAGTAGTCATAGACTCATCAGTCACTCCACAATCTCCCACATCGATACCAATCAGTCAATCACCAAAATGTGTTAACATCTTACTTAGATATTGGATTGTTGTGTCCATTATCATGTCTCATGTTGTGCATAGTGATAAAGATGGTGTTTCTGTTGTTGTTGTTGTTGTTGTTGTTGTTGTTTTTTTACAAAGAAGAGCGGAGAGGAAATTTAAGCTGTGAGGATGAAGAGAGATGGTAAAAAGATAGAAAACAGAGAAATGGAGTTGTAGAGATAAACATGAAGAATGAGAGAGATACAAACAGCAATGAAGCTGTGCATGCAGCATGGGATGGGACAATGAAAAAAAGGAATGGGAAATAAGTACACATGCACACAGAAAGAAGAAAACAAAAGAAACTTTAATTAATTGTGCTATACTTTTTGGGTAGAAATCTAATCTTTATGCATCTGTTTTTTCATTGCAGATTGAATTATCCTGTATGTATGTCTACACATCACATTGAGTCAATAAAGACAATCCAAATGTTTTTATATCAAAGTCTTGGGGCTTATGAATACTATCCCTAGCTTTCACACCAATAGGCCATAGGCTGTTCATCATGATCATTTTTAAAAGCATATATTAGTACACATTTTACCTCCAAAATATGAGTTGGTGGGGGGGGGGGGGGCGCGTAATTATGCCCTGTACCTTCCCCTTGGGCCATTGCACCACTCATACCCAGCGTTTTGCACATGATCTCGCTCAGGAGTTGAACTTTATCACGGGATAGTTTACCCTGAAATTATTTTGGTTTAAAAAAGGAGACACATGAAAGAAACATATAAGTGAAGGTTTGATAAAAATTGGTCAACGGAAAAAAAAAGTTATTTGGTTTTGAAGTTCTTTTATTTGTGACGTCACATGCGAGGTGCCCTCCTGTGTACAATTTTTTTGTAAAATGTCCATTTTCTTCAAAGGATATTTACCATTTCACCTGTGCATCTGCTACATCATTAGACACATGTTTTGATACTCATATCGCTATGAAAAGAATAGTATTCCTCCATCAAACAACATAAGAAAGACAATTTATGGATAAAGTACTAGTAGTACATAACATAATGGGAGAGCACCTTGCATGTGACGTCACAAAATCAAAATTTAAAATCAAATAACTTTCTTTTCCTTTTTCTTTTTGTCAACCCCCCACTAATATGTTTCTTTGATGTGTCTACTTTTATCGAAACCAAAATAATTTCAGGGTGAACTGTCCCTTTCAGGTTCTCATCGGTACAGGGTTCTGGCTTGAAGGGGCAGACCAGCAGGTGGTCCATTATCTGTTTCACCTTTGAGTCTTCAAGGATGTTCAAATATTTCTGTTCCATTCATTGCTACTCAATATTGTATTTCCCTCTTGGCAATTACCGATTTCCCTTTAAGTAGTGATATTGAGTGTTGGATTTAACTTGCATGAATACCACTTTTCTTACTCCAACGGCAGGTCCGCCATGTTGTAGAGTTTGTGCCAAAGCCAGAACACCATCAATATCGAGGCACTGTCCAAGGATAGGTGTGCTCCGAGAGCTGCTAGCAATCCGCTGACCACTCTCAAATGTCATGTCCATCAGCATGCTTCTTTCATCATGGAAGACATGAACCCATGTGTGTGGCCTTCCTTTCCTCAAAAGTGCATTGAAACCTTTTTGATGAATGCTTCTACTGTTCAGCATGTCAAATAATCTGAAAAACATAATTTGTTATTTATGAATTCCAACAATGTACAATGTATGAATTTACAAATAGCGCTAGGTCAAGAACCAAACTGGAATTTTTTTATGTAAAAACCTGAAATTTGATGTTTTTAATGTTCGTAATTTGTATGAAATCTCTGTCACCCAGAAAGACAGGCTTGAGTGGACAGTTGAAGAAAACAGAGAATCAAAGAAGACATTGTACTTTACCTGTGGAGTTCCTTTATTTATGCAACTGTGCTTTATTGCGATTGCTCATATCTTTTTTCAGGTCTTGGCAGAACTGGATAGCAGTTGCACTTGACTTGCTCAGGACCTAGCTGAACAGCCAGTTTCACCTTATTGAAAGAATCACTGTTAAAGGGAAGTATGCATACACTACAGCTCAAAGGAATTAGCACTGGTAAAGGGAAAGGGAAGAAAGAGAAGGAGCCACAGTTTTAAACCACGGTATATTTCCTCCAGTTCAGCATGAAACACGATGCTTTAGCCTAAAATGCGTCATGTTTCGTGCTATACTGGACAAAATATACCGTGGCTTAAAACAGTGGCTCCTTCCCTTTCTTCCCTTTCCCTTTCCCTATGCCAATTCCTTTGAGCTAGAGTGTATGTAACATAGTGGGTAGAGTATAAAACCTATCATGTTAGAACCATCCTGCTTTGAACAAGAGCCTGTTGCACATTTCATTTCAGAATGGTTCTGCTAGGATGATGGGTCCCAGCAACTTAAGGGGATAGTTCACCCTGAAAATAAGTTGGCTTCAATAGAAGGAGACATATATATGAAAGAAACATATTAGTGAAGTTTTGACAAAAATCCGTCAAAGGATAACAAACTTCTGATATTTAAAAAAAAAAAATTTGTGACGTCACGTGCGAGGTACTCTCCTATATGTTATGTACAATTTTTTTTAAATGTGCATTGTTCTCAAAAAGGTATCCCTTTACCTGTGCATTTGATACATCATTAGAAATACTAATTTACACACACCTGTATGAACAAAAATAATTCTAGTGTCAAAAACAGAAAGAATGCAATTTATGTAATTATTCTGTACACAACATATGAGAGAGCACCTCCCATGTGACATCACAACATTGAAACTTTCTTATCCTTTGACAGATTTTCATCAACCCTTCACTGATATTTCTCTCATTTATTTTTCTCCTTTTTGTCTCACAAACAAATAAATCCAATATCACTAACTAAACTAAACTAATATATTTTGTAAGGCTTAGTGTATTTCCCCCTTTCTTTTTCTAATTCAGATCATTTTGATCTTGTAGCATGAAAGATTAGACGGTGTCAATAGATTTAGCCTCGCATGTAGTGTATGTTGTATGCACAACAATGAAGATGATAGCTCTGTGATCAAACATCTTACTGTATTGATTTTTCCTGTCCTCTAGCAGGTGCTGATTGGATAAAAGAACATGAATATTCATTATACATATATCAGACATTTTCCGCAAAGCTTATTCCACAACTGCATAAAAAGCTGCAAACTGTGCCAGAATTGCCCTGAACTGGCACAAATTATCAGTAATATTCTTTATAATATTTCTGTGTTGAGAAAATACCAAAATTGCATCTATAGTCAACCTTTTTTATCATGGTGAAATGAGTAGCCCCTGAAACGAAAGAATTGGCCCTAAATCTTTTTATTTGTTTTAATAATTGTTGGCTGTATGATTCTAAAAGGAAGTTCAAAGTAAATATTCCCGTCATTGTCTATGCTTGACAGTACAATTCAATGACTTAAGTGGAAGTGCAAACTGAATATTCTTCTCCTTATTAGTCTTGTCCATGCACTTCAGTGACTGTCTGACTCTAAGGTCGTGAAAGTATTGATCAATTCTTCTTATTTCACACTGTTGTGGATTTGGTTCCATTTTCTGGGTTACTGATCTTTCTTCAAATATGACAGCGCTTACATTGACTGCCATCTTGCTTTGCTGCATTGCAGCTGGAAACTGCAGATTCGTTTGTGGTAAGTATTTGATGTGAAGCTGTGAGTTGATTTATTTGCCTTTGAATTTTCATGATGCAGTTTTTTTTCGTAAAGTAAAGGCAATAAAATTTCAAATGTTAATCTTTCCTGAAGAATATATTTTATTTTCATTTATCATATTCTTGATGAATTTCAATGAATCTTCGTTTCTAATGTGCTACTCACCTTGTATCACTTTGGTCATGCGTGTCTGCATGAATTGTTCTTACTGCAGGCAAACATGCAAGGTTGAGGTCAATCAATTAGGCATGTCGTTTTGTTTGGTTAGATGTTTGATAAGCAAGACAATGGTGATCATGCTTGTCCACCTGAGATTGGGGTGGGTGGAGGGGGGGGGGGGGTGGGGGTGGGGGCGAGGGCTGGCAAAAGGAGAAGAGCAAAAGGAGAAGGTGTGAAGGGGAGGGGGAGGAAATGGATAGGATGAGATAGAAAGAGAGGAGGAGGAGGAAAAAAACGAAAGAAGGAACAAAAGGAGGAGACAGAGATGAAAGGGTGGGAAAAGCAAAATATCAGAGAAAATGAAAGAGAAACAGAAGGAGAAGGAGAAGGATGTTATGTGGTCTCTTCCTTCTCTACGCAGTCTAATTTTCCTAATTTCAAAATGACATACTTATGATTTTGATAAGCATTATAAAATCAGTAAAAATAAGCTGCACTTATAAAATGCAAAATGTGTTTATTTTTAATTTTTTTCCAGATCAAAATATGCTTGATACGGGCAACGTCCATGATGTTCGGATTCTGGGGGGTTTGGAGAGGCAACCAAAGGATCCCATTTTCTTAGGAGGGAATCAAACACTCTTCGTGATTAATGGCAGTAGCCCTCAAGATGGCTTTGTTGCAATGGTAAGTCTTTAGCCACTCTTCAGTTTTTCTGTCTTTCACTGTTGTGTTTTGATATATGTGGCATCATATGAACTGTAGTCATTGATTGCAAACTTGGTGCTTATACAGTATATGTTCATCATTTAGCAAGTGAGCTGACATTTTGACTGGATTTTTTTTTATGTCAAAGGACAATGAATTTCTAAACAGGATGTTTGCATGGTATCAAAAGAAAGTATGGATGGATGGTGGAAAGACAGAGCGAGAGAGAGAAATGGGGATGAAAATATGTGGTCGCTGAATCATTCGAGCTTACATTGCAGCTGGAAATCATATAAACAAATACTGAACCAACAAAAACATATCTTTAACATTTTTTGTTTGATACAACTTGATCATAGATTTCATTCTTCATCTCTGTCTTTCCGTTCCCCTTCACTACCCCTTTTCTCTTGTATGTTCAACTGCTTTTATTTCATGGTCTAATTCGATCCACTTTCTTTGTCCACCTTTCCTCAATATCAAGTGTGATACAAGATATCAATAGGCCAATAGTAACTACAAAAAAGTTTGTATTATGAGCACAGTAATATAATGAGGATAAATTGTTTGTTTAATTGTTATAAGCTATCCTCGCTGATGTTGTTTTTGAACATCATAAATTGTATTGTATTATTGCTACGTATTGTTTAGGATTATTGGATTATCATCATTATATTATCTGGTTGCATCCTCATGGCGTGTGTGAGTGGAGGATGGGTGGGGTATGGTAAGTTGAAGAGTGGAACACCCATGCGTGAAAAACATGTTGTGATGTTCCATTTTTTGTCTCGCCCACCGGAGGTGAAGGCGAGATTAAGGGATCCAAATGGCGTCCGTCCGTCGTCCGTCCGTCGTCCGTCCGTCGTCCGTCGTCCGTCACAAATGTTAAAGTTTACCTGCAAGACTCTCTTTTGACAAATAACTTCACATGGGTTGCTTGGATTACAACCTAACTTGGGTCATAGATGCACTGGGGGTACCTTCATGTTATGGTACCGTTGGAGGTCACAGGATAAGGTCAAAGGTCATTTGAGGTCATACGTTAAAGTTTACCTGCAAGACTCTCTTTTGACAAATAACTTCACATGGGTTGCTTGGATTACAACCTAACTTGGGTCATAGATGCACTGGGGGTACCTTCATGTTATGGTGCTGTTGGAGGTCACAGGATAAGGTCAAAGGTCATTTGAGGTCATACATTAAAGTTTACTTGCAAGACTCTTGGTAAAGGCTTCCTAACTTGTGCACAGAATTGTGTTAGCATGTGTGAGCATTACTGATGTAGATTTAGGCAAACATTACTCATGCACATTTATGCAAATTTATTCAAAGTCACTATTTTGCACCTGATTTTGATGTTGTCTGTTTAAAGTTGCTTATTTAACAGACAACATCAAAATCAGGTGCAAAATAGTGACTTTGAATAAATTTGCATAAATGTGCATGAGTAATGTTTGCCTAAATCTACATCAGTTCAGTTTTCAACTGCAGCACTAATTTTAACCTTTTTACATTTCTATGCCCCCCAGAGACAAAGTTTACTTCGCCTCTATTGTGCAACTGATTATCATCCTGTTTTGTCTTTGTCTAATCTAATAGAACTTGGTGGAGGCTTTTTATTCCATCTCAAAGAAGGGGGAAGGTGGGGGAGGGGGAGTAGATAGAGGAAGTAGCATTGCGTGAAATAGCCCTTCTCATTTATGGAATGTTACATTCTATGGCAGATATTTCACAATCAGCCAGGGATACAATTCTTTTGCGTAGCAACGGAGATCGCGATATTTCTGGTTATTTTCGCAAGTGGGCGAGACACAATATTGCTAATGCCTTGTCTTTCCAATTGATCATTCAATGTTATATTTCTTTATTGTTATTTCTCCTCATCAACCCTCCAGCCTAGTGTTATCCTCGTAGCCACCATTACCCCCCCCCCCCCTCTTCTGCACCTCCACATTATGAGATAGAAAATCAAAGCCAAATGCATGATGTTTCCATTGCTTGCATTCTTGACCTCCTCACTTGTGTTATCTCCTCTCCATTCTTCTCTATTTGTGTGTGTCTCTCTCTCTCCACTCATAATGCCACACAAGAGACAAGGAAATAAATGAGAAAGGGGAAGCGCAGGGGAACGGGAGAGACAGAGATGAAGAATGAAATGTATGATCAATTTGTATCAAACAAAATTTGTTCAGCATTCTTGTTTATATGATTTCCAGCTACAATGTAAGCTCAATTGATTCATCGACCACATATTTTCATCACCATTTCTCTCTCTCGCTCTGTCTTTCCACCATCCATTCACACTTTCTTTTGATACCGTGCAAACATCCTGTTTAAAAATTCATTGTCCCTTGACGTGAAACAGACTCCAGTTAAAATGTCAGCTCATTTGCTACATGATGAACATACTTTATAAGCACCAAGTTTGAAATCAATTTGTTCGTACAGTTCAAATATATGCTGCATACATCAAAACACAACAATGAAAGACAGAAAAACTGAAGAGTGGCTACTTTGTGATGAAGACATAATGAGGAGGTGAAGAGGTGGAGGTGTGTGAGGGAGACAGTGTGAGAGAGAGATAAAGAGAGAGAAAGAGAGAGAAAGCGAGAGAAGGTGGGGGGGGGGGGGGCGAAGGTGGGTATTGACAAAGATGTACACATATTGTAGCGTAGTTCTTTATGTACCTTTTCCCATTACAATCAATTTATCTTTCGAGGTACGAACCAATTACTTCAGCACCTGATACTATGGCTGCAGCATGATCACCAGTATAAGCTTTTATCATCGCTTCTCAAGTCCCATCATGCTTGTCAGAATTATGTAGAAATCTCTATAACGCCGTGTTGACTCAACAGGAAATAGGCCGGAATGGAAAGGGGAAGTACAGAAGATGACGAAGAGACGATGACGAAGAGAAACAAAAAGAAAAGATATATATATATATATATATATATCTATATATATATATATATATATAGAGAGAGAGAGAGAGAGAGAGAGAGAGAGAGAGAGAGAGAATATATTGGAAGAGTGAAATAATGAACTATGAGAATGACAGGAATGGTCTATTTCTTTCTTAGCATACAAGTTAGGAATGTAATACTGTAATCAAATTCTTAAAGAGAAGATTCAAGAATGATTATGCTGTGATGTGACAAGTCAAGGATCCTATTGCCGACTGGTACATATATTCGAGATCGGTCAATGTTTCCACTCCGCAAAGTAAATTGGTGCCACTTCTGGAGCTGCAAAGCTTACAAATAGAAATCTATATATCTAAAATTATTGGAAATAATCCAGTTTTTTTAAGATTTTATGGTAAATTGATCAAATTTCTGGAGTCTTGAGTTTATATGTCAATGTTTGCAGGCAAATTAAGACAAAAATTCATGAAAATGTGCAGTGATATGATATTTTTCTGAAGCAGAAAAAACCCTCAATAAGCTCAATAAATCTTGATCAATCTTTTCAATTTGATTCTGCCAATCAAAATTCTCAGGATTCTTTTAACTGTTTTGACACCGTACGTGCATGGTTGTCGAGCTGATGCGCCCAAAGAAAAGCACAGGTCATTCCAATTTGGAATTGGTGTGCGCTGTTTGAACCTTCCCATATAGGAATAACATGGTCGCATGTGTAGTGTAAATGAGGTCCCTGCATTTATGGGTCCATTTGTTTTGCCATTGTCATGAATCCGTAAGTCTGACCGCCGTAGAACTTTCACAGTGAACAACTACAATGAAGACTTATTTACATATTTGAAGTATTCAAACATCTTTACGACACATTGGACCAGCTTCATGATATTCTCTACCACCTTTCATTCAAAATATTCAATTCAGTAATTCTTTGAAAAGTATTCTGAAAAAAACATCTATTGTTAGCTTCCTGCTAATATTTTCCTGACTCATTGATTTAATTCTCAATAGTTACAAGTAAATCCTGTACCAAATGAATATTTACCGGGTAGCTATTTTATGTATTATTGCCATATAGGTGTACGTGCCTAACCTATCAAGCCTCTACAGCTTTTACAGGCGTCCTTTTTTTCCCCACTTGTAACCATTCATATATTCTATATTCAAATTGTTAATTCATGTCCAACATGACATTTATTTTTATCTTAGAAATGTATATTCATATTTGTACCACATTATATTATCTATGTAAGTATGTTTTTTTTTAATGTTGATAGAAATAGATAAAGTTTGATGAATCAATGAGCTTGACTGTGTCAATGTTTGTGAAGAAATATGAAAGGATGTTTCTAAAATGGCTTCCTCTGGGATAGGAGCCCAGGTCATCATGCACTCATTAATATTGGTGAAAATATTCCAAAGATATTTTTTGGAATACACATGTACCAAAGACAAAATATTTTAGGGAAACTTTATCTTTGGCTGGGAGATGACATTTGTATCACCCCTAGTGGCCAGATAAAATAATCTTGTTTCTTAACAAAAGACGTCAGTCCGAAAATTTCGGAACAGGTAAAGACACTTGATCCCCAAACCTTTGACATTCTGTGACTTTGTGATCAGTAATTGTTTCATGTGTGTGTTTTTCGGTTTGTAGAAATTTGTTGGAGTGTGTTATGATGACACCACTTTCGATCTTGGCTGTTTCGAGTTAGCAGGTGATGAGGTAAGTAGAGGTCTGTACTAGTGTGTATATGATCCTCAATCCCAAATGATGTGAAGTATATGTCCTGTTTCAGCTCCTGTGATATGACTCAACATACCATTGGAGCTTCGGCTTGTTGCCTGTGTGCTGTACTCAGAACAATGTATGTACAGTACACAGTAGCCTTGTTTCCAGGCTCTTAGGCATTTTCAATCCAAACTATAATATTCAATCAATGGGTCTGGTTGCAGTAGACTAATCATTCCCAATTTCTTCTTTGGCTCGCCTAAAAGAGGAGAATGAAAGAGTGACTAGGCTTGTGAGTTCGAGACTCATATCTGGGTCAGTCCACGTCAAATCAACCAATTTTCAGACAATATGTAACTCGACCCCCTTCAATTTTCTTAAAACTCGCACCAAATGTTCCTCAAAGTGTCTGACGAAAGGTTCTGAAATATTTTGCCCCATGGTCAAGTGGTCGCTAAAATAAGGCCTCCCTTAGCAACCAATGCGTGATTGAACAAATGAGTTTAAATAAAATTTGCTATTTTTGTTTGACTGCTGCAACTAAGTTAGATCAGTATTACATTGCTCATTTTCTATTGATAATGGGAAGAACTGTATAGTCTCAACATCCACAATGTATTGGGGTGCCGATCTGACTACGACCACGATCATGCACTATACCAGCAATTTCTGCACGTTAGCTTGTGTACAAACCGGGAACTTGTGAATGACGTCACTTGCTTGGCTCAAAAAGGCAGTCACCACAACCAAAGCTCCTGCCGCAACTACTCTATGGGATTTGCGTGTTGAAGAAATAGTTGCAAAGGCCATTCAACTACGTATGCAAAGTCAATGCAAGTTTACTCCACAGCTGGCCCATGGTACTTACGCGCATTTGCGCTAGCGCAGTATGTGCGCGTATGAATTACGCGTCATTGTCAACAATGGCAGCCCCCGTGAACGTGTGATTCTACGTCTTATGTACCACAATAATTTAGTCTACAACTTATGGAAAACAACCTATAAATGCTGCAACAACATGTGGCAATTATCTTGGGAAACACGGTTTTGGAGTGGAGTTGAACTCCGTTGGTTAGAACTTCAGGAGATGTGGCGAGGGGCAAGTTGAGGCGAAGTGTGATGTCTGGGACCGAGTCTGATGGCTAGCTAGTTCGATCGAACAAGTTAATCATTAGAGTCTATGTTACACAAGTTATATCTAATACTTTGTTAATAGGTAAACTATTATAAGCGACCTTGCTGTGAATTTTGGACAGGTCTAAAATTTTGCTCATCCCACATCAAACTCACTTTTGGTTAGACCTAGTCCAATTCTGTCGACAGGTCTTAGCCTAATAACGTTCAGGTAAGTTCAGATATATTTTGATTCAATTTCGTGTTCCCATCTTGTATAACACATAGTACATGCTAATTGTTGTTCACTTTACAATATCATTCGTATACCGCTACATAGATTTCGAATTTCTCTTGTGCGTTTATATTTCAACTCGGCCTGTGGCCTCGTTGAAATATAAACGCACAAGAGAAATTTGAAATCTATGGACACTCATAGTATGGTATAGTGAACTTCTTAGCATGTACGATATGTTTAAAAAGCTGTTCTAACTTTGCGGTGGCAGAAAAAGACTAGTAGCAACAAACTATGAGAGATGATTACTTGTCAATTTTCTTTTACAGTTTCTCATTTATCCTAGAATCGTGATTAATACTTGAACTTTACGGTGCACCATGTGAGAAATGGAGGGAAGTCCTGAAAAGGACTGGTGGTTATTTTTTCTAGTAGAGTTCTAAAAAGGACTGTGGTAGTCCTGAAGTCCTGAGGTTTCCAGATGTCCCTAATGTATAGTCCTCTGTCTTGAGTACTATGTTGTGACGGTAAATTTCAATGGCTTCACGATTGTGGCATATCATGGTTGTCATATCATCTGTGGTATGTACACTGATTGTTTTAGCTATCTCGTAAGATGAATAGTTTTTTTAATTCATTGATTCAAAGGTATATTTTATTGGTAAACCCCCCCCCCAAAACAACCAAGTTGTGGCCAATTTATATAGTTCTGCATTGTAGTCATAATTTTTATATACCTGACTGACTTTTAGATAGGCACTAAATATATCAAAGCTCAGGACTTGATCCATTGATCCTCGTTTTTTCAGACTTCAAAGTCCTACTGTCAAGTTTCGATATTGCTTTTACAGGTGTTCCGCAATCTGAGATTATTCCACTGCTATTTCTATGCTCAATATCATTCAGGAACAATGTGAAAACTACCTACGAAAAGTGACTATGTTCGGCAATACTTGCTCCAGCCCACCCTGCAACAACCTCTACGTTTGTGGAACAAATGCCAGGTCGCCTCGCTGCATGTTCTGTAACTACACCATCGCTGGCGATGTAAGTTCTCTTGATTGTGACACTACTTCAAGCTCACAACCATTTAGATCAGCCTAAAAACTGGATCATACATTATAAAAATTACATAAGGACGATGCAATGTGTGGAACAAGAAAAAAAATACAGTTAACAATAAAGGATTTAGCCTGGAAATGAGCTGATCCACATAACAAAATAAATATTAAATTATGGTAACAGATATAACATTATGTTACATTATGAGCTGATCCATGTAAAAGCATAAATATTAAATTATGGTGAAAAACATAACATCACTAAAAGAAATTAGTATGCATACAGAAAACTACAACATAAAAAAACAATACCAGTTTAATTTCTTAGCTATAAATATTATGTAGCTAAAGAGTACGTTTTTAAGATGAATGGTTTCCAGTTCGATTTGAATGCTTAAATTTATTTCAATTGTTTTTAGATATAATGGAAGTGAATTATAGACCAGAGACTTTGAAAGGATCTTAATTTGTAGGAATCTTGCAGGTTTCTATAACAATAGATTCCCGATTGCCATTCTGCAGAAGTTGTAAGAACATTTTCCTGTCACCGCTGCATGGCTACATAGCCATGAGAAGAGCATGGTGATGTACTTTGCGCATTGTTTGAAGTGCTATTACAAATCTAATTGATCATTTCAGTAGCACAGTAATGTTGATGTGGTTTGAATAAATTCTGTTTGCTGGAGAAATGTAAAAAATTATAGTAGAGACCACTGATTACTCGTAACGTTGCATATTCCGTGAATTGCGACAACTTCGGCCATTTCATGAGCACTTCATTTTGTGGGCCCATATCCAACACACAGGCCTACAAAATGATACAACACAAGTTAGAAAAGTTACCACGCATCATACTGGTATACTGATAAGAGATGCGCTGTGCTCACAGATAGATAACTAGTGATAATCACAGTGCTTGAAATTACAGCGCATAATATAGGTCAACCATTTGGAGTGCGTTGTAGCTTACAGTGACGGAGCGTATGCGCAGTGGATACAACAATCAATAACGTTAATGTTTTTGCGGTCCGTGCGTTATTAGCAAAATTTGAGAAAATATACCACATCAAGCAGTAGCTGAAAACCCTAATGGCAGACAAAAGGGAGTGGAACAGTCATCTTCAAACTGACCTGAGTGATCGAGTGAATCAGTCATTATTGCTATGGGAAGTATATAGTAATACAATTACTCTAGAAAAATATGTTTTTTGAAAGTGTACATCAAATTTCTTTTCTTTTGGTTTTCTCATTTGCCATTTTACATGGATTCTAGTTGAGCTGTGACTTTGAACAAAATGACCCACCCCTGACTTTTGAAGAAGATGCCGGGCTGGAGGTCTTCAATGATACATGCTTAGATATTAACCCAAGTGGAGCTAATGCATTCCAGAGGGAAAAACAGGAGAACTCAACATTTTCCTACGATGGTAAGTACAAGTCCAGAAAGATATTAATTCCAGATTACCAAGTTTCCATGTTTCACATTTACCTCACTTACTGCCCTGTTCTACAAATTTGGAACTGTTGCATGTATAGTAGGGCTTGTCGAGCCTTGATTCAAGATTTTGAGGTGGCCGAGTGTCATTTCAGGTGGCCACCATTAACCCATAGCCTGCGCCAATGAATAGAGCCCAGTTCCATGCCGCTCATCCCCATTGTGCCCACCCCAAATCTGTGCCAAGTTTTTATTTTGAGGCCTTGTCAGTTGCGCTTTATTTTCTGTGTTGGCATTTTTGAACTACTAAATTGTAAAACCTATACACTTTTACAGAAAAACATGTACATAAAAGTTGTGTGCAATTTTATCAGCTTTCCTATGATAACAAAATTGTATGACAAAGTTCATTTGTTAATCTATTAAAACTTAATAATGAATATTAAGTTGCACAAGATCAGGGTAAGTGAAGCAACTTTGTTTCTTGTGAGGGGAGGGGGCATATTAATGATATAATGATATATCAAATATAAAACTCTACATTACTCGTAAAAAGCCTATCTGACAGGTGTAGACGAAGACAAGGGACTGAAAGCTGATTATCTGGTGCACGCAAAGCGATGAACAATAGTGCTTGCGAAGCATTCAGTAACAGTGTAATAAGCATTAACAATGACTGCTATTACGAATGGGGGGAAAGCATGCACATGGCAGCATAGCAGTGGCTCGCTCGCGTATATGGAGCAGCAGATCAATAGCACGCTAGCGCGTATAAAGCACCATAACAATAGCGCACATGCGGCTCTATGGCACGGTGAGAGTTAAGGGTGAGCCCTGAATAGCTCTATTATTTTGATTTGCCTTTTTGATTTGGAGACCAGTAGCCCTGCATGGGTCCTGTCTTAAAGGGGAAGTTCACCCTGAAATTATTTTGGTTTCAATAAAAAGAGACAAATGAAAGAAACATATGAGTGAAGGTTTGACGAAAATCGGTCAAAGGAAAAGAAAGTTATTTGATTCTAAAGTTTTTATTTTGTGACGTCATGCATATGCGAGGTGCTCTCCCATATGTTGTGTACAATTTTTTTCGAAAATGTGCATTTTCTCACAAAGTTATGCATCTTTTTACTTTGATACATTATCAGAAATACGTTTTTACACACATACCTGTACGAAAAAAAAATTCCGTTGTCAAAAACAGAAAGAAAGCAATTTATTGACTTATTTTGTACACAACATATGGGAGAGCACCTCGCACGTGACGTCACAAAATCAAAACTTTAAAATCAAATAACTTTCTTTTCCTTTGACCAATTTTCGTCAAACCTTCACTCATATGTTTCTTTCATTTGTCTCTTTTTATTAAAACCAAAATAATTTCAGGGTGAACTTCCCCTTTAAAAAGATTTACAATCAATCACAACTTGATTTGCAATTGATATCAATCTAAATGGGGAAATGCACTTGTGATCGGTTCAGAACAATCACAACTCTTTATAAGACAGAGCTGTGGCTTGTTATTGTATTTCATTACGATACTCATCTTGTGTAGGTAGGTTTGTTGCAAGCACTTGAGATACTTGAGTGATCATATAGTTGCATTTTGATGTTCTTTGGGGGAAATTGATGAAACTGTGATT
Source organism: Arbacia lixula (assembly GCA_963669155.1). Classification (NCBI taxonomy): domain Eukaryota; kingdom Metazoa; phylum Echinodermata; class Echinoidea; order Arbacioida; family Arbaciidae; genus Arbacia; species Arbacia lixula. The sequence goes on along the minus strand of OZ022582.1, from coordinate 22,903,295 downwards.
GCTGTGCTTTCAATATAGAAACGACTGGGCGGATTTTCTACGGCGTCAAAGAAAGCAACAGAGATGATGATTCTTTCATCGGTACTGCAGATATAAACACTGCCACCGGGGAACTTAATGGGCAGATTCGAACAAGGGCGGACTCTGAGAAGATGGTAGCTCATGGTCAGTATTAATCATATCTTACTTTGTTTCTTGATATATATATATATATATATGTTATGCTAAATATGTTACTCATTGCGGATAGATGGCTACTGATAATCGTTTGTCTCGCAATGTAAGGTAAACGGTATCAAAAAGATCACGACGTTTCGTGTGCCGCTGCAACCCTTCGTCAGGTGTGATACAAAATTGTAGTAAGCAGGGGTTTAAATACCCTATGGTCAGTGCAGCGCACTAACTATAAAAGGTCCAATACTAATAGCCGGCGTATCCGGGTACTTGACCAACAATAGACCGTTGATGCGCCTCGCATTGACCGGCGGTAACAAGTTACCGACAAAGGACAAAAGGGACAAAGCCACAGGCCGGTAATTACGGGCGACCAACAAGTCCAAGAATCGCTAAAATCAGCACATTGTTGGGCGGTAACAAAGGCTGGCTATAGACTAACAACGGGCTGTTAAGTCGTATCGAAAGGCGGTCGAGTGTCATGGCGAGGAGTGTCATGGCGGCGTATCCTACGAATCCAAAAATCAGGGATATCGATCCCGTTGTCTCGATTGAAATTGTTGGGATTGAGACGGATATTGATAACTTCCTTAACCCTACGCGTGTACCAGTGCCGTTCTTGGGAGATGCACTGAACCCCATCCCAGTCTGGCTGGTGCTGGTTATCCCAGGCATGTTCAGCTACTGCTGAGCTGTCAGTCCGGCGGAGCCTGACATCCCTCTTATGCTCAGAAATTCTTTCAGAAATCGGTCGGGCAGTTTCACCGATGTATGAACGGTCACATCCTTTGCAAGGGATGTTGTACACGATTCCGTCCCGTCTGTGTTGAGGGATAGGATCTTTGGGGCGTGTTAGTTGTTGTCGGAGGGTGGTATCTGATCGGAAAACCGTGCGGATGCCATGGCTTTCCAGGCGGCGCCTGAGTTGTGGGGACACTCCATCAACGTAAGGCAAGACTACGAACAACTTGTATTCCTTCTGATCCTTTTGTTCTAGGGCTTTCTTCTTGGTGTTATGTATGAAACGGCGTGGGTAACTGTTGAGACTCAGGGCATTGCGGACACGAGTCCGTTCTTTGCTTGGCTGTTGTGGGTTTGTCACGAGGCGTGATGCTCTGTCAAAAAGACACTTTACCAGCCCTCTCTTCACCGATGTGGGGTGGTGAGAGTCGAACGCAATGTACTGGTCTGTATGGGTAGGCTTCCTGTAGACTGAGGTGGAGAGCCTGTGGTTCTCGTGCCTGTGAACCATCGTGTCTAAGAATGCTATCTTCCCTTCACACTCAACCTCCGACGTAAACTGAATGGATGGGTGGCGGCCATTCATGTGTCTGAGCAGGTTGTCGGTTTCTGAACTGGAGACTATGATGAACGTGTCATCTACGTATGTCTTCCAAACCCGGGGAATGCAAGAGAGAGGGCATGCATCTAATGCTTCATCTTCAAAAATTTCCATGTATAGGTTGGCCACGACAGCCGAGACCGGACTGCCCATGGCCGCCCCTTCAGTCTGTTCGTAGTATGAACCCCTGTACAGAAAGTATGTGGATCTGAGGACAAACTCAAGGAGTTTGGTAAGCTGTTCTGGAGACAGTGTGGTGCGGGCGGAAAGGTTGCTGTCTAATTGCAGGCGCTGCAAGACAGCACTGCAAGCATCATCGATCGGTACGTTGGTGAAAAGGGAGACTACATCGAATGACACCATGCTTTCATGTGGACCAATGGTTTGCTCAGTTATGAACTCTGCAAAACCACTTGAATTGTGGATCGTGTGTTCAGTGGAACCGGTTAGCGGAGAAAGGATCTCTGCTAGATGCTTCGAGAGGTTGTACGCAAACGAACCTATGCATGAAACGATGGGACGGAGTGGGACTGTGGGCTTGTGTATCTTGGGTAGCCCATAAATTCTCGGCAGTTGTTTCTGTGTGGGCTTCAACCTCCGGTAGGTTGGTTCATCCATTGTGTTATCTTTCTTTAAGTCCAGCAGGGTGCTGGAAAGTTTACGACACAGACGATCTCTGGGATCTTTCTTTAACTCACGGTACGGACCAGACTCTTGTAAATCGGACAATTTCTCATGGTATGCGGAGGTGTCAAGAATGACAGTGGAACGGCCTTTGTCAGCTGGGAGGATAGTAATACTATCATCAGCCTTCAAAGTCTTAAGAGCGGTGTGCATCTCTTTCGAGATATTGTGTTTGGGGGGACGTGCTTTCTGTAGGATGTTATCTACATCTCTGCGGGCGGCGTCGGCCGACACCGCATCAAGTTTCTTGACCGCAGTCTCAACTTGCGCAATGATTTCTGTAGCTGGAATCCGTCTCGGGGAGACGGCAAAGCCTAAGCCTTTCGTAAGGATCTGCTGTTCCGAAGCAGTGATGGTGCGTGAAGATAGGTTGACAACCCACTTCTCCTCATTCACTAATGAGGCTGCCGTCTTGCTCGACTTCGGCTGTACGAGCTTGTCAAACTTTGCCTGCTGTCTTCTTTTACATTTCGTAAAGACGTCTCAGTAGATGTCTTCATTAACCTTCAGTACCTCATCGCTATGAGGGGGGACTAAACTCGATTTAATTGTGGTCTGTAGTGTATTGTACTCGGTCCTGGCGGAGCCGAGAGTGCGTCTAGTTAGGAAAATTCTCTCTTGTAAGAAACGACGGGATGCCGTTTCAGCTGCCTTCTTTGTTCTTAATGTTCCCAAACCCTTCGGGGGTTTTATCCTGAGGTCATTGGGGACCACGGATGCTTTGATACAACGAACTAGAAAGGTTAAATGGTTGGTGAACCGGGCCACCTTCTTGCTACAACGCTCGTATCTACGAATCAACTTCAGGGCAGGGCGCCCGTATGTACGATCATGTAATAACATCCCTTGCAAAGGGTGTGACCGTTCATACATCGGTGAAACTGCCCGACCGATTTCTGAAAGAATTTCTGAGCATAAGAGGGATGTCAGGCTCCGCCGGACTGACAGCTCAGCAGTAGCTGAACATGCCTGGGATAACCAGCACCAGCCAGACTGGGATGGGGTTCAGTGCATCTCCCAAGAACGGCACTGGTACACACGTAGGGTTAAGGAAGTTATCAATATCCGTCTCAATCCCAACAATTTCAATCGAGACAACGGGATCGATATCCCCGATTTTTGGATTCGTACGATACGCCGCCATGACACTCCTCGCCATGACACTCGACCGCCTTTCGATACGACTTAATAGCCCGTTGTTAGTCTATAGCCAGCCTTTGTTACCGCCCAACAATGTGCTGATTTTAGCGACTCTTGGACTTGTTGGTCGCCCGTAATTACCGGCCTGTGGCTTTGTCCCTTTTGTCCTTTGTCGGTAACTTGTTACCGCCGGTCAGTGCGAGGCGCATCAACGGTCTATTGTTGGTCAAGTACCCGGATACGCCGGCTATTAGTATTGGACCATTTATAGTTAGTGCGCTGCACTGACCATAGGGTATTTAAACCCCTGCTTACTACAATTTTGTATCACACCTGACGAAGTGTTGCAGCGGCACACGAAACGTCGTTATCTTTTCGATACCGTTTACCTAACATTGCGAGACAAACGATTATCAGTAGCTATATATATGTTATTACATGGTCTTTGAATGTTTCCATGGTGAGAGTGTTCTGATAAATACTACTTAGAAAATATTAAAACTTTCGGTCAATTATCCGAAAGTCAATTATTTCAAAGTTTTCTTTTGACTTGCTCTCATTTCTTTATTTCTGCATCAATTGTGATCACACTTGGTACAAATGATTCTTGGGTAATACCACTGTGACATGTGTCTTCATGAGAATGATAGAATCAAAGGTCATCTAGGGGTCAAAAGGTCAAATAATATGAGGCCATGTCCATCATTTTTTAAAGTTTTTTTCTTAAGTAAAGGACATTTCTTAATTTCAGGTTGGATCAAACTTGGCACAGATGTGCATGGGGCTGCTTAAAGTTTTGATTTATAACTTCCTCTTATTTTTTGTTATTTCTTCGTCAATTGTGTTCATACTTGTTACAAATGATTCTTGGGTATAATACCACGTGTGTTGATAAGGATGATGAGGTCAAAGGTCATCTTGACACCATGCACTGTTTATCGATTCAGATATCAGGTGAGACTCGAGGTTCGCGAACCACCTTGTTAAGCTAAATGTTCAGTAGACTAGCCTGAATAATATATCAGATGTTGGCTGTGTTGTCGTAAACATCACAAATGTTTAAACTTCTGGATTTTGCAGTGTTGCTTCGGGAACAAATAACTTATTTACGTTCCCTCAGCGGAGTGCAAATCCCCTCGTTATGAACATTCTGTGATGTTTCCTCCAGCGGCAGCCAACATCCATATAATGTCATCCATGTCTGTTACCAGGCAAAACTCTGAATACATGCCCCGTCACATGACATATTACACGTACAGTCAAACGTTGTGGAACAAGCGCTTTATAGAACGGACCCCTGCTCATAACAACCATCCATCCTTCAACAAATTTGCATTAAACCACCTGTATAGAATGACAACCTGCTCAATGCGGTCACCCATATTGCCCCCGCTGGGACGAAATACGTCCATATAAAGACTACTCCATCCAGCAATGTCAACGTTAATGTTTCAGTCTTATGATTTTTCAAATCTTTTTCTTCACTTTGGATGGATAGAGGTAATGGTTTTAGGGGATAAATTATTTTTGGTTCACTAATTTTAGCTTAGGGTTTGGGTAAGGCTTAATTAAGACATCCAGACCCTATAACCCTAACCTTATCCTAATCCTAGGCTGAAGTTAGCAACCTAAAAAATATTTTATCCCCCATAACCCACAATTGCCTAGATAGATTCATAGCGTAATTGATTGATTGATTCATATTGAATTGATGATTTGATTTGATATTTCAAACATTCCTCTCTCACAGATGCCAGTTTTGTTGGGACTCCTTTCTTCTATTCGGTGGAGGCCCAGCAACATTCTTATTTCCTCTTCTGGGAAACAGCCCAGGAGTATAAGAGTCTCTCCAGTGGTCAAGATCCAGTGCTGAGGATCTACAGCCGCATTGCAAGAGTTTGCTCAGTGAGTAGGGAGAGAAGAGGGAATGGAAGGTGTGTGAGGATGGGGTGGGGACGGGGGCAGGGGCAGGGGGGGATGCTGGTAAGGGGGTGTTCATGAATGCTATTAGTGGGCTTTATCACTATAAAGCTCGGTCTACATACATCATTGCAGTGAGTTTTCTTTTTGGGTTATATCTGGTGGAGAGAATTGATTCAGGTCAGTGGAAGCTAGGAGGGATGATTTAAAGTGAAGTCATAGCTGTCATGATGGTTTGCTTGCTGGATGTATAGCATGGGACCCACCTATCTGGGTTGGAGGAAAAAGGGGGGTGGGGGGTGGGGGTTAAGTTAATGGCGTGGACCTGTTGATGGGTTAGGAGGAGTGGGGGGTGAGGGGTGAATAGTGTGGACCTGTTGATGGGTTAAGAGGAGGGGAGAGGGTGGGGTGGGGGTGGGTGCATGGTGTGGTGCAGACCTGTTGATGAGTTAAGAGGAGGGGGGGGGGGGTGAATAGTGTGGACCTGTTGATGGGTTAAGAGTGGAGTGGAGGGGGGGGGGGGGTGGTGGTGAATAGTGTGGACATGCAAGAGGAGTGAAAGGGGTGGGGTAGGATGAAATCAAAACAAAACATATAGACCAAGCAACCTGGATGGTTTACTTGGACCTAGTGACATCACATAAAACCCATTGATATTTGGTGATGTGTGAAAATGGGAGGGGGGTTGAACTGTGCGGACCCATTCGTGTGGGCTTATTGGGGGGGGGGGGGGGGGGGAGATGGTTATATAACTCGAGACATAGCAATAGCTGCTGTGATGGTGTACTTGTTGATTCTGATAATACTACAACATGAAACCCAGCAATGTTGCATGAGGGGAAGAAGGGAGGAATGAAAGCTTGCTGTCATGCCAGGAATGCTGCTTTGATGAAGCACTCTTTGTTTGACGGGGTACCAGGCAGATGCTGGCACCACGATTGGTACTGTTGAAGTATTTACCAGCTACTTGAAGCAGCGCCTGGTGTGCTACGAGGAAACCAACGATGTGGATTTCTACATCTATTATGATATAATACGTAAGTATAATGTGTCAGGCTGGTTTCTTTACTTTAAGCATTTGCCTGCTACATAGAACCATTCACAAAGTCTTTTTAAACTATGGAAGCTGTGAAAATAACAATTATGAATTCTTACTGACGTCTTCATGTGAAGACAATTAGTAGAATCCATTTCCATAGATAATTTAATCATAGAAGAATTTTGATTAATTGCAGGATGACAGGTTCAGGTTTTTTGTATGCCAAAATGTGTGGCCATTGCGTGTTTTGTTGCCGAGATCTGAATGGTAATAGTTCGACTCCATATAGCCTGGACTGATTAGGTTTAACCCTATTCTGAAAAATTTTGCATCGATACAAACTTCTGTGGCTGAGATATTGGGGGAAATTGAATGGTTTGATTTCACATAGGAATCTAATGTTACATTGTCAACCAAACCTACAAGTTTTCTGAGATTATCAATGTCAACCAAATGAAGCTAACATACAAGCAGAGACATATTTGTAGACTATGTGGCAGTCAAATTGCTCTAGTTGAAAATGGTCCTTACTATCATCATGCTAAAAGCACTTTTATCTGCAAACCTTGGTTATAACCTACTTTTGTCTAAAAGTTGATACTCTTTTCTTGCAGAGGACTTTGCTTTTGATAAAACTTCACGGACCATCTATGCCATCTTCACAAATTCCAGGCAAGTTAAATCCTGAAAGTAATTTCATATTATCTTGTTTTTTAAAAACTGTTTTTCTACATACAAATTACAAAAGAATTTCAGAATAAGAAAGTTAATTCATTCAAAATCAATGAAAGTTTGTCTGAAGAGATTCAATTTAGTTTACATCTCTCGAGCTGCTGTAAACGAACAACTGCTTTAACTCTTTGTGCGTTCACCTGTGAACCCCCTGTGCGTTGCATTAATTTGAGTGTGCGCATATTCCAATGAACTCTTGTCGGAGTAGTAGCTTTCAAGGGCTATAACTTTTTATTAGATTGTCGTGAGGAAAAATAGTGTACATATAGAGAATTTCATGGGCTTTCCACTCATATGTATTTTGTCTGCCAGTTGAGGAGCTACTGTATCACAGGGCTTTACTTGTGCAGAACATTTGAAAAAAACATGTCAATGTTTTCAGTAGTGCTAATGTAAATGATATGTTGGACTCTTCATTTGCTGTAAATTGCAGGGAAATTATTACAGTTATTTTGCTAAGACCATGACCTTTCTATTGATATCAAAATCAATAAGTTTTGAAAAGAAGAAAGTTCGATGCAGGAAGTGCATAGAAAAGCCTGTATGGCCAAGAATTTGGCTTGATTAGGACTCTAGGAGCTCTTTGTGTTGTAATACAAAGAGATCGCCTACAATGCGTACATGTACACGCACCCACTAAGATCATGACCTTTCTATTGATATCAAAATCAATAAGTTTTGAAAAGAAGAAAGTTCGATACAGGATGTGCATAGAAAAGCCTGTATGGCCAAGAATTTGGCTTGGTTTGGACTCTAGGAGCTCTTTGTGTTGTAATACAAAGAGATCGCCTACAATGCGTACATGTACACGCACCCACGTAATCACAGTACAATAACAAGGAACTTGTGTGATTTTCTTCTGTACTGTACTGTACAAGATGGAAAAACACCGAAACAAAATGATCAAAATTCTCCGAAATCTTCTATGTAACCCTATGCTACAACGCAAACGAGCGGAAAGCCTATTACAGTGACGATCGCGAGCAATAGTACCGAGCAGTGGTACGGTTCGCAGTACGCACATATTTCCATTTCCATTCACCTACGTGTGTTCTGTGCAAAATTGCGTACAAAACGTGTCCACGGTTGTGCATTGATGCGAACGAAACGTACAAAGAGTTAACAATCAAAGTAGTAGTTTGATACATATGTTCTGCTCACTGCTATTCTTCCATGCATGCATGTGCTCCTACTCTTATTACTGAAAAGGCAGCATGTGACGTACCTCCACACCGTACAAAAAACATGACTAAAACAAGCATGCCTGCATTCTACTAGATAGGTGACTGTAAGACCTGGGATTGTGGAATTCCAAAATGGCTACTTAGTATAAAAGGAAATTGTGTCACAGAGGGTGCATTTACAAGACTTCTTTTTCAGGCTAGAAACAGGATTTGAAGACAAACCTTGATTCTAAATCACGTTTAAGGCGATATATAATAAACTGAATGAGTGTGCCTTACTGGTGTATAATAGGGCGCAGTAGGAATGCAATGAGTGTGCCTTGTTGTGGTATCACACACACACATGACGCAATGATCTACTGTGACGCGCAGTGGCGCGCTCCATGTATATGGATAGTAGATGTATTTGTACAGATACGTATACGCTCAGTTAGTAACGCAGAGTTAGCAGATTGAGCAGCTGAGCTGGCGTAACTCCATTCGGTCTTGATGAATAAACAAAGTTTGTCTAAAAACCAACCTTATCCAGAACCTCTTATGTGCATCATTTGAGTATACCTACCAAGGCAAATTCCAACATGGTGGCAGCATTTGAGAAACAACGGGCCCATCGCCAGGATCCTTCAAAGTTTAACCTTTGAGTTTGTCGTCGAGACCGAACTCAGCCGCGGGACTGATCGCACACGTACACTGAACCAGTGTATACAGCATTCTGTATCATACAGTACACAGACCCCCGCAAACTTCACCCATCGTGCATGCCGCGCCGTGACCGAGGCGGCATAGCAGCATTGCCATCGGCCAGAAACTAGCTCCCCGGCCTAGTGCAGCAGACTTAAGAGACCGAGACGTGTGAGGCCCCACTGCAGCATCGGACACCGTGACGCCACCCGCAGCGAACGGACCACGGAAGACACCGCCTGTAACGGACATCCAGCGCTGATACCGCTCAGATCCCGGGCATCGTTCTAAACGCAGTCGTCGAGGCCTGCCTGAGTGGAACGCCATCGTCGTGGACCGCCTGAGTGACACGCCGGCGAGGCGACGGAACCAGCCAGCGGCAGACGATACACTTATCAGACTATAAACTGTTAAACAGAATTGACGGCACGGGCAAAAACTTTTGAGTTTGGCTGTGACTGTAATTATTTGCCAAACCAGCCCGAGCCCATAAACTCTGATGAACAATTAAGACTCGTATGGTATCAGACTATAAGTTATAACCATAATTACACTAACAGTTACTGTTCCTTTTGTTATTGTGAATACAATATTACCCTCTGCCAACGACTTAAAAAGAGTCAATTAAGGCAGAGATTCGAAGTAGTTTCATTTATGCCATGAATGTTACATACCAGGACCAGGTCTGTGCTCGAGCTAGCGCACAGAATGCGCCCTACCCCATTCCGATACGACTTCTAAGCGTAAGGTAAGGTATGAATGATTCATTCGGTGGTGAACCACATTATGATGGCCTTACATTGCTAACTTAAGAATATCATACAGAAAGACTACTGGATAAGTCTTCAGTCGATCTAACTATATATGAGTCTATCGTTAGACTAACCGGAATATTAGTTTACACACTTGAATCTGGGTCTAAACACTAGAGCCACAGTTTCTGTAAGACCAGATCTGGTTCTAGGTTGATCGATCTACTTTGCATTAAAAGTGTTAGTGCTATTTTAAGTCTGGTCCTACTCACGCACAACCTTAAAATACACTGGACCTGGACCTCAGTTGATACAGCAGACAAGCATTTAGGCCTTGTTTCATATTATTTGGTATTGGCCTATCTTTATGATTTCATGTCCGCATGTGGAACGAATGTTTGGACTTAAGCTAGGTGTAAGTTTGTGATTGTTCTACGTTGCTCTGTACTAAGTGCTGTGTACAACTTATATCTTGTATGCCAGTCATAGCTAGGTCCAAGACAGAGGCATATTGAGGGACCTAGTCCAGGTCTAACCGTCTATATCATAGACATACAGTACTGTAGTACATGACTCGTGCTGACACGATTGAACCTGGCAATTCTACAGGCGCTTTATATTACACATGCTGTATATGTAAGCCTATCGTAGTCTTACACGTTACAGTATACTAGCTTATTGTAATTGCAGTAAGCTACACGTTTGTATTGATATTTTGGATATATGTCTAAAACTTGAGGGTAAATTCATAGGGTATAAACCCTACATAATTGGTACCTTTGTGTGTTATCCTTACATATTCACGCACATCAAACAGTTTTGCTTGGATGATAGTGATTAAGGAGTTCACATATGTGCACATTGTTGTTCGGTACTTTGCACATCAGTCAGGCTATCTGTGACAATCGAATGCCCTCACAATAGCTGTACAGAGCTGTGATTACCACAATTACAGTACTTGATTTACATCGCACACCACTTAGACATTCCATAATCATAATATTCTATACAATAGTTACTTTTGTATCAGCCTAACATGGCGACTCGCCTACCAGAAATGGACTGGCAAGCGCCAGACCTAGCCAACGCATTTACTCTCTTCAAGCAAAGAATGGAATTGTGCTTGGCCGATCTGGATGTTACCGATACAAAGAAGCAAGCAACGAAAATAAAAATTGCATTAGGCACGGAAGGCCTACGGAGACTAAACGCGTCAGGCCTTACCCCGGCTAACTTGGATGACCCAGGAAGGATTTGGGACTTCTTTGATAAACAACTCAACACCAACATAAACTTTAGAATACACCGGCTCGAGCTTATAAGGTACCGCCAAAGGCCGGAAGAAACAATTGACGAGTTCATCACCCGCTGTAGAGCGAAGAGTAACCAGTGCAATTTCAAAGAAGATGAACTCAACGAACGAGTTATTGAGCTCGTGATTGCATCGACCCCATATGATGGGCTGCAGAGGGAACTCCTGCAAAAGCCTGCTGGCCTTAAAATTAGCGAAATGCTTACCTTAGGCAGGCAGTATGAGGCCATTGCCGCTGGTCGACAATGTCTTGCAGGCCTTGCACCCATGTCCAATATCGACGCCATTCGAAGTGCGCAAAATGGGTCAAGAAAAACGCAAAGTGGACCAAGAAGGATGGACCAGGAGGAGCAACACAAAAGCAACCGCAACCCATGCGGAAACTGTGGGCTACACCATGCCCCGCGAAGATGCCCTGCATTCCCGGACACATGCAAGCGATGCGGTAAGAAAGGGCACTGGGCTAAACTCTGCCGATCAGGGAAGTCAACTACGAAGCCCAACAGGACATCTTCCAACAGCGCATGGATGCCATCATAGAGCAGGTTCCAGGATGCATCTGCATCGCTGACGATATCGTTGTCATTGGGCGCACCGAAGAGGAACATGACCAAAACCTGAAGAAACTGTTTGAAACAGCAGCCAAAGAAGGACTTGTGTTCAACAGCAGCAAATGCACAGTGAAATCAAAGTCCATCTCCTTCTTCGGGACAATGTACTCTGACACAGGGATCAGGCCAGATCCACAGAAGGTGCAGGATATTCACTCCATGCCAACTCCTCAGGACAAGGAGGATCTCCAGAGGTTCCTGGGGATGATGAACTTTCTGTCACCCTACATCCCACAATACGCCGACCAAGTCGCCATATTGAGGGACCTCCTCAGAAAGGATGTTCCATTTCTATGGCAGGAAGACCACCAGACTGCATTCTGCAAGCTCAAAGATTGCATCCAGCAAGAATCGGTTCTGGAGTACTACCACCCAGATGCACCAGTCACCCTTGAGGTCGACGCATCACTCAAAGGGTTAGGAGCATGCATATCACAGAATGGGAAGCCTGTGGCATATGCATCCAAGAGTCTGTCTGCCAGTCAAGCAAACTACTCAAATATTGAGCGTGAAACTCTTGCCCTGGTCTTCGGAGTCACGAGATTCCACACATACCTCTTTGGGAGAGACTTCAAGGTGCTTACTGACCACAAACCACTTGTGACAATCTGTGGTAAGCCTTTGACTAGTGCCCCACCAAGGCTGCAACGCCTCCTTATCAAGGTCCAAGGGTACAACTTCACAATTGAACATAAACCCGGGGCTGAGATGATAATCGCGGACACACTCAGTAGACTTCCTAATCCGCTGAACACCAACGATGTACCACATGATGTCCATGTCGGGAGCATCCTCTTCGATGAAGTCGAAGACATAGTTGGTGTTGACCTGATCCACTTTGGGAGACTCAAGCAGGAGGAACTGCGCGTCCAGACCGCCAGTGACCCTACTCTACAGATGGTCAGAGAGTTTGTCCATTCTGGATGGCCGGCAACCATTCAAGAGCTGCCCACTGATGTCCGCCCCTATTGGCCTTTCCGTGATGAATTAGGCATGTCCAACGGAGTGATCTTCAAAGGGAGACAGGTGCTCATCCCCGAGTCCATGAGACGAGACATTCTCCAACAGCTTCACATTGGGCATCAAGGAATGGAGAAGACAAGACTCTTAGCGAGACAGACAGTCTATTGGCCGAACATCAATCGCCATATTGATGAACTCATCAGATCATGTGACCAATGTCAAAAGTACATGCCCCAACAGAGACGAGAACCTCTCGTACCTCATGAGATCCCGTTGACACCATGGACAAAACTTGGCATGGACTTATTTGAACTTGATCGAGTCCAATACCTTCTCATCGTGGACTACCACTCAAAATTCCCAGTCATCCAGCACTTGACAACAACCACAAGTGCTGGAGTAGCAAGCGTAGCAGCGAGCATGTTTGGACTGCTGGGATGCCCAGCTGAGATCATCTCAGACAATGGTCCACAGTTTGTTGGAGCAGCTTTCCAGCAAATGTGCAGGGAATGGGGAATCACACACACGACGTCATCCCCGAGATACCCCCAATCAAACGGCCTAGTTGAAAGGATGGTGCGCACCGTCAAAGCCACCGTCAAGAAGACCTTAGCAACCAAGCAAAGCACTGCGGCAGCCCTCCTCAATCTCCGATGTACACCCATCGATGCCAACCTCCCATCGCCCGCCGAGCTGATGTTTGGTCGCCAAGTCCGGTCCGCTTTACCCTCTAACCTGGACTCCAACACAACGTACCAGGGACAAAAGAACCAGGACCATCTTGAACAGCGTAGGCAGCGCATGAAGACTGACTTTGATGCCTCTGGAGTAAAGCGAGACCTTCAGCCTCTCCAAATAGGACAGACAGTCCGGGTGCTTGACCATGAGTCACACATTTGGATACCAGCTGAAGTGACAGATGTGTGCAGTGAGCCCCAAGGGAGGTCATACATTGTCACAACTCCTAACGGAAGTAGACTCAGGAGAAATAGGGTGCACCTACGAGATGTTCCACAGATGCCTGCCTTGGCTCCAAGTGTGCAAGGAGGCAATCCTGAGAGCAGCAGAGATGATGCTCCATGGAAAAGAGCACATCAGCAACAACACCAGGCTACCAGCAATGGAGCATACATAACACGATCTGGACGGGTCAGCAGAAAACCTGCCCGTTATCGGTGAAATATCACCAGGTCGTTGAAAATGACCAACACATACACACACACACACACACACACACACATACAGACACACACACCTTTTAAATATTTTACTGTTCAATCACAATATCGAGTTATATCGCACAATAAGCAAGGTTACCACATAGCTTATCGATACAGTATGTGAATTCGATTGACAGAGATCGCTTATGACCTTGTGCTAAAAAAAAAAAAATCAAAAGGGAGGAAGATGTGCGTAATTTGTAGATACATGTGTTGATGATAAAGTGCAAGCATACATCTTTAATGCGAATTACATTGGAAAAATAACGTCACTACCCACAAAATAATCTATGCAGAATTATTGCAACTGTTAACAAATATTTCTCATGACATACATAAGTGGCATTTTGATACAGATGAGATGTACATTGCTACGTTATGCAAATACGTAAAGAAAGTAGCAATGCCAGATGTAGTGTTTGAAAAGTTTTCAATGTTTTCTTTCTTGATAATATGACCAGAACAAGGTTTTGAAATGATAGTTTGTATATAACTCTATGAACGATCATGCATCGATTTCAGTAATTTCAGATGATGACTGTTATATTCATGGTTACATCTGTTTGATAATGTTTTTTTATATTGTTCTTTAACAAGTTTTAATTGACACAAGCAACAAGTAACAGGGCACATCTTAAATGTTCATGACAGTGTTTTATTACATATGGCCTAAGTATGGCGCACTAATTGCGTATTCATTTTAGATGAGAAATCTAACGTTTTTTTATAAAGACAAGGGAGATGTTGTGGTATCACACACACACATGACGCAATGATCTACTGTGACGCGCAGTGGCGCGCTCCATGTATATGGATAGTAGATGTATTTGTACAGATACGTATACGCTCAGTTAGTAACGCAGAGTTAGCAGATTGAGCAGCTGAGCTGGCGTAACTCCATTCGGTCTTGATGAATAAACGAAGTTTGTCTAAAAACCAACCTTATCCAGAACCTCTTATGTGCATCATTTGAGTATACCTACCAAGGCAAATTCCAACATGCCTTACTGGTGTATAATAGGGCGCAGTAGGAATGCAATGAGTGTGCCTTACTGGTGTATAATAGGGTGCAGTAGGAATGGAATGAGTGTGCCTTACGGGTGTATAATAGGGTGGAGTAGGAATGGAATGAGTGTATACTGGTGAATAATAGGGTGCAGTAGGAATGGAATGAGTGTATACTGGTGTATAATAAGGTGCAGTAGGAATGGAATGAGTGTGCCTTACTGGTGTATAAAAGGGTGCAGTAGGAATGGAATGAGTGTATACTGGTGTATAATAGGGTGCAGTAGGAATGGAATGAGTGTGCCTTACGGGTGTATAATAGGGTGGAGTAGGAATGGAATGAGTGTATACTGGTGAATAATAGGGTGCAGTAGGAATGGAATGAGTGTATACTGGTGTATAATAGGGTGCAGTAGGAATGGAATGAGTGTATACTGGTGTATAATAGGGTGCAGTAGGAATGGAATGAGTGTGCCTTACTGGTGTATAAAAGGGTGCAGTAGGAATGGAATGAGTGTGCCTTACGGGTGTATAATAGGGTGGAGTAGGAATGGAATGAGTGTATACTGGTGAATAATAGGGTGCAGTAAGAATGGAATGAGTGTATACTAGTGTATGATAGGGTGCAGTAGGAATGGAATGAGTGTATACTGGTGTATAATAGGGTGCAGTAGGAATGGAATGAGTGTATACTGGCGTATAATAGGGTGCAGTAGGAATGGAATGAGTGTATACTGGTGTATAATAGGGTGCAGTAGGAATGGAATGAGTGTATACTGGTGTATAATAGGGTGCAGTAGGAATGGAATGAGTGTGCCTTACTGGTGTATAAAAGGGTGCAGTAGGAATGGAATGAGTGTGCCTTACGGGTGTATAATAGGGTGGAGTAGGAATGGAATGAGTGTATACTGGTGAATAATAGGGTGCAGTAAGAATGGAATGAGTGTATACTAGTGTATGATAGGGTGCAGTAGGAATGGAATGAGTGTATACTGGTGTATAATAGGGTGCAGTAGGAATGGAATGAGTGTATACTGGCGTATAATAGGGTGCAGTAGGAATGGAATGAGTGTATACTGGTGTATAATAGGGTGCAGTAGGAATGGAATGAGTGTATACTGGTGTATAATAGGGTGTAGTAGGAATGGAATGAGTGTATACTGGTGTGTAATAGGGTGCAGTAGGAATGGAATGAGTGTATACTGGTGTATAATAGGGTGCAGTAGGAATGGAATGAGTGTATACTGGCGTATAATAGGGTGCAGTAGGAATGGAATGAGTGTATACTGGTGTATGATAGGGTGCAGTAGGAATGGAATGAGTGTATACTGGTGTATGATAGGGTGCAGTAGGAATGGAATGAGTGCACCTTACTGGTGTATAATAGGGTGCAGTAGGAATGGAATGAGTGTATACTGGTGTATAATAGGGTGCAGTAGGAATGGAATGAGTGTATACTGGTGTATAATAGGGTGCAGTAGGAATGCAATGAGTGTATACTGGTGTATAATAGGGTGCAGTAGGAATGGAATGAGTGTATACTGGTGTATGATAGGGTGCAGTAGGAATGGAATGAGTGTATACTGGTGTATAATAGTGTGCAGTAGGAATGGAATGAGTGCACCTTACTGGTGTATAATAGGGTGCAGTAGGAATGGAATGAGTGTATACTGGTGTATGATAGGGTGCAGTAGGAATGGAATGAGTGTATACTGGTGTATAATAGGGTGCAGTAGGAATGGAATGAGTGTATACTGGTGTATAATAGGGTGCAGTAGGAATGGAATGAGTGTATACTGGTGTATGATAGGGTGTAGTAGGAATGGAATGAGTGTATACTGGTGTATAATAGGGTGCAGTAGGAATGGAATGAGTGTGCCTTACGGGTGTATAATAGGGTGCAGTAGGAATGGAATGAGTGCACCTTACTGGTGTATATTAGGGTGCAGTAGGAATGGAATGAGTGCACCTTACTGGTGTATATTAGGGTGCAGTAGGAATGGAATGAGTGTATACTGGTGTATAATAGGGTGCAGTAGGAATGGAATGAGTGTATACTGGTGTATAATAGGGTGCAGTAGGAATGGAATGAGTGCACCTTACTGGCTACCATGATACTGAGTGATCCCGTGGGATTGGACATTTGTCACAAACACTTTCAGGTATCCAAGGACCGAGGTGATAATATTGTAAAGTACTTTACTAGACATGATAGTGTTTCATATTAGGCGGCTATATAGGCGATATATAAAAAATGAATATTATTATCATCGTTTTAAATCTCTCCTCAGAGCGGAGAGTCCCAGGTCAGCTCTTTGCCTCTTTGACCTGAATAAGATACACAACACCTTCCAGAGAGGGGATTTCTTTGGAGTTGATGGTGGGGTAAGCAATGATCTGTGGAGGAATAATGACGGAGCGACAATAACTCCACAACCAGGATTTAATGTGAGTACACTTGGTTTGTTGATGCATGGCTTGCTGATGTAGGAATCATCTATAGCTCTGTGCATATCATCAAGCCTCGGCTCATTATGGAAACCCTTCTGTTTGATTTTGCTTCATTTTGTTTAGTCTATAAGATGTATCTTACATTTCATCAAGCTCAGGCTTTTTGTGAATAGCCCTTTATTTGTATTTCATTGATTTTGTTTCATTAATGTTAGGATATCAATCCACACTTTGTACTGATTAACGCTTGTATGTACTATTTTTATGCCTCTGCCACGAAATGGCCGTCCGTCCGTCCGTACGTACGTGTGTCCCGAATCCGTTTGGGCAATATCTTGAGAACCGTTAACCAGATTTGCTTCAAACTTGGTACATATGTGTATTGCATGAAGCTAATGACATTTTTGGTAAAATTCCTGAAAGGTCAGTGGTCAAAGGTCAATGAACTTTGCCAAAATTGGCTAAAAACTGCCCCAAACTTTATATTGTTCACAATAAATCCAAATTCAACCAAACATAGTGAAATGATGGATCATTAGTTTGGGGTAGATTGTTGACATTTTTGGTGAAATTGCAGGAAGGTCAAAGGTCAATGAACTTTGCAAACATTTATATTTTTCACCATAAACCCAAATCCCAATCCAATGGTGCAATTCTAACCAAATATGGTACAGAGATGTATAACTTCATGTAGGTACACTGGTGAAAGTTTGGGTAAAATTCCTGAAAGTTCAAAGGTCAAAGGTCAATGAACTTTGCCAAAAATTACATGTAGCTAAAAATTGCCCCAAAACTTTATTTTCAAAATAACGTACTCCAAATTTGCAGTACCAACAAAAAAAATGGTGCAGAGATGGATCACTGCTTGGAGTAGACTGATGGCATTTTTTGTAGTATTTCTCAAAGGTCAATGAACTTTGCCAAAATTTGCTATTTTTCACATTGAATCCAAAGCTAATGATTCAATTCAAGCCAAACATTGTACAGAGATGTATCACTTCATGGAGAGAGACTGGTGAAAGTTTGGGTAAAATTCCTGAAAGGTCAGAGGTCAAAGGTTTATGAACTTTGCAAAAATTGGCTAAAAGTCAAAGAAGAAGTTTAGCCAAACTTGGCTAAAGATGAAAAAACAGAATATATTTTCATTTCACATAGGATTTCAATGGTACATTGCCCACCACACATACAGATTTTCTGAGAATAAATCTAAATACAGCTAGCAAAGAGGCGGCCGTGGCATATTTATCAACTGCGTGGCATTTGGATTGCTCTAGTATTTTCATGGAATGTGTTGGATATCAAGCAGAAAATAATCAAGCAAAATTGTCACTTTTCAAAAGTCACAAGGATAATTGCTTATGCCGTTTTAACAGTACATTTTGGCATTTTGTGTACGATTTTTAAAGTGTATTCACTCAACTATGACATGAAAATGCTTCTTATGTTCACATAACAGGTCATGTTACATTTTTGTCAAAATATCCAGTGTTTTATTTAACACAAAAATTAAGGGTTTTTAAATGTTTCAAACTCAAGAGGGATAAATATTTCTTAAACTGTGCTCACTCAATCAGAACAATGAGTTAAGTGTCGGGATAGGTGTTAGTGCATCGAGAGGTGGATGATAAACAATGAAAAGACGTAAATTATGCACCAGAAATTGAATTCATTAAAAATTCACATGGCAGAATCCCAAAATTACCTTTGTGACTTTTGAAAAGTGACAATTTTGCCTTTAATGTGTGTGCTCACTCATGCATGATTGAGTGGATTAATAAGATTTTCACACAGAAGTTAGTCAATAAGTGAAGGTACAATCCTGCCAAGTTATGTTGATCAAAACCTCTTCAATAAAAAGTTATGTTATTTTGTTTAGGGGGGACTTGCTTTTTTGTTGTGTTTAGTTTGTTATAAAGACATTTTCTTTTGTGTTAAATTCTAAAAAGTGGCACAAAGTTAAATTTTTGCTCTGAGTATATAATTTTATGATATTATCATTGTTTAAGTGTATATGATAGCCCTGGATTGAATGTATTTTTGTGTGTGTAGTGCACCAACCCGAACACTAATCAGACAGACTTTCAACGAGACTACAACCAGATGAAACCTGATGCGAAGAACACAACAGTGTTCACTCTGAAAGGAGACCGGTTCTCCAGCTTTGAGATAAATGGGACAGACTTCATCATTTCAGCAGGTAAGAGCTGTATGAATATAGAGTAAATCCCTCAAATTAAAGGTTCTCTACCTTGGAGATACACAGCACATATACTTCATCATTTCAGTAGATTTCCAATAAAAAAAAACAGAAGAAAACATTCAGATTCTTGAAACCAAGTAAAATTTGAAAAATTTATTCAAAACTTTTAGTAATTTTGAGAGACTTTTATCACTGTTCTTAAGCATTCATTCATGTGTCAGGTGTCAGATTTATAACTTGCAGAAATGGAATGATGCTTAGCTCAAACCCTTAAATGATTAGATTGGTGATGCAACATTTCAGGCTTAAGTCAGTGTATCAGACTCTATAAAACTGTTATTGTATCGCCTTGGCGTTAATCAAACTGTCATCACTTTTTCTTCGATTTTTCAGCTCTGAGAGAAAGCAATTTCTTGTAAGGGCTTAATTCATAAAGAAAACGTTTGCAATTGCCACTCTGATTGTACATCCACTGCGATAGACCACATTGACATGTAGAAATTGTGAAATGAAGTGCTATTCTTGCTATAAAGGTGAAACAAGAAATCTTGGGTGTCAATAATAGTTCTAGAGCTGATCAAGCAAAATGTGTCCTTGTGAATGCACTTCTACAGTTTTGTCCTCTATAAATGCCTCCAGAAACAATAGTTGCCAGTAGAGTTCAAAGACATTTTCTTGGTAGTCCACTTAACTAGTCATAAGTACCATGGATTAATATTAACTCATTATGTGCCTGTGTGGATTTTTTCAGCAATAATGAAGCCAAGTCCTATAGAGCTGTATGAAATCAGGCACACAAATGGTTTATGTTAGGTTGTAAAGGTCATGCATGGAACAAGTGTGGGAACATGTACAGAAATTACTGGTGAGAATTTAATATCGCAATAAAAGAAACTTGACTCATGCGCAAAGTTTAGTTATAAACAGATCAGACACAGCTGTAGACCTGAATGGGGATTAGTAAAGAGGTGACACCCCCTTCTTACCCTTCCACTGCAGCCCACGGCCCCCTCCCCCATCAAGCATACACACTCCCCAGCATTTAAAGTTTGGGTACAAGGTTTTGTGACATATTCTTTGATATTTCATGTTATTCTGCAGAAAGTGGCTGCATGTACAAGATACCTATGGACTTCACTGGAGAGATTAGTGAGAATGATGATCTCATGTGTAATGAGGTAAGTTCAACACAAAAAGGCATATTCACTCCACTCACTGTCAGCTGGTAATATGGAGAAGTCAATGGGTGAAATATGTGTATATTGTCTGGTATTCTCAGAAATCGTCTTCCTCTCCTCCTCCTCCTCCTCCTCCTCCTCCTCCTCCTCCTCCTCCTCCTCCTCCTCCTCCTCCTCATATTCCTCCTCCTCCTCATATTCCTCCTCCTCCTCCTCCCCTCCTCCCCTCCTCCCCTCCTCCTCCCCCCTCCTCCTCCTCCCTTCCTCCTCCTCCTCCTCCTCCTCTTCTTCCTCCTTTCCTCTTCCACTCTTTGCCCTCATCTAGCCCTGCCCTTTTCCTTCCTTCCTCCTCCTCCTCCTCCTCCTCCTCCTCCTCCTCCTCCTCCTCCTCCTCCTCCTCCATTTCCTTTTCTTTTCATCTTGCTCCTCCTCATTCTCCTCCTCATGAGTATCTGTGAAGGAATCCTTAAGTCATTTGAAGATGATTTCCATTACTCAATGCCTTCCCCCTCTATCCTCTATTTCTCCTTCTTTTCAGAGTGCTGTAGAAGAGCCTATCATCCAGATGGCATTAGCGGCCAACGATAATCTCATCGTCGCCACCGAGCAGGGAGTCTATCAATTGACCTGCACTGGTGAGTACATTGTCAGTACCGACATACAATGAGATTCTTGTGGACTGTTCTGTAGAAATGTAGAATGTAGACATTCAGTAAGTACACTGTCGCATAGTATAGCCTTTAGGCAATTTCCACCAACACACGCTGATGTTGCATTTGTTTGAGCACATGCCATATTTAAATCACAAGTTAGCATTAATCGTCACATGCTCCATGTTGCATTAATTACTCTTGGTACTTCGAACAATTGCCACAAGACAGATAAGTTTCCTAAGTCACATTCTTCGAAAGAATGCTCTTGAGAAAGTCACTCTCACTGGTGCTTTTCAGGGACATAGGTCAAGAGGACGACAGAGACTGACTCCTCTCTTGGCTCATAGATGCCACTGGCACAAGGCCCATCAATATCATACACCATTGCCAGCAAAAAGAGGAACTCAATCGGACATGCAATGTCCGATTCTGTCAAGCTACTCCAATTGATTGACTCTGAAGGATAGCTCCTTATATTTTCCAGTACTGTACAAGGTATTGTCATAATTATTTATATGACATTTCATTATGATACAACTAGAGCAAAAATAAGAAGTACAATTCATTAAAATCAATAGTGATACATATTTGTATGGCTTTGATGCATGTAAAAGGGCTGCCAGGGTAGGAGAAAAGCAAGTCATTAATGAGCTTTCTTCTTCTATGCTATTCCTAGATGTACCTGATGTTGTTGATGCAACACCAGCCTTCTCTATTTCTGTGGACAGTGGCAACTATGACGTGCGCCCCAACTCCACCTTTGAGCTTGTCTACATGACCGAAAATGCAAGCTGCGTGCCATCCATCACTAATGGAACAAATGGAGCAGACTTGGACTCATACCTCTACAGTCAAGACTATCTGAATGTTGCAAAAACGCTTGTCCATCTCAAGATTTTGATTCTTGAAGAAACAGTTATCAGCTTTCCCTTGTCGTGTGGAGACAACATCGCTGACATCACTGTCACCCCGTCAGGTCAGTCTCACTCTTTTCAAAACACATCTAGTTCATCACTCTTGCCACGAGCATTGCCTGTCTGAGGTTTTTGTTTCACCGATTGCTTGTACGGAGTCACTTGTCAATATCTCATTTAGTCCTTATGTGCAATTTTGCACTGATAATATTCCCATAGGGCAGTATGGACTCTGGCAGAGATGGATTTAACTCCTTATGCACCATTGAGGCATTTTTACACTTATAATACACTTCATACCCATAGGGCAGTATGTGCCATTATGTGCCATTTTGCACTGATAATATTCCCATAGGGCAGTATGGACTCTGGCAGAGATGGATTTAACTCCTTATGCACCATTGAGGCATTTTTACACTTATAATACACTTCATACCCATAGAGCAGTATGGCCTCTGGCAGAGATGGAGTTAAGTAAAAGGTCTCAAGCTTAATTGACTCAAGTGCCAAAGAGAAAGGAAGTAGGCAGTGTTGTGGATGAGAATCTGAGAATGCTACACAACAGAAAATCTCCTATCATTAATGCTGACATTGGCTGGATTTCTGGCAGACACTTCTTCTCTAGCAATGTGGCCAGATGTATAAGGAGTATTCTTCCTTCTCCCACTCCTTCCACGAGATCTTAAGAACCCCAGGACAGATTTACTTCAATCTTCAAACTGACAGGAGTCATAGAACTGATGAACCAGCTATCTTTTGTCAGGTATTTTTATGGAAATATACAAGATGGTACAATTGCTATATCCAGGGCCCTAAAACTACTGGAGGTACTTGCATTAATTTGTCAACAATTATTCATGTCTTCCTACATAAAAACTGGGTAGGACTTGTGTAGTAACCCGAGAAGAAGAAGAATGAAACTAAATGGAAATATTCTTTGTGACTTCTCTTGTTATTGCTTATTTCCGCATTGAAGATAACTGCAGTCAAGCTCTTGAGTTTGTCTTTGATGCATACAGAGAGAGAGAGAGAGAGAGAGAGAGAAAAAAAAAAAAGATGGAGAGATACATGTACATGTGTGCAGATACAGAGAGAGAGAGAGAGAGAGAGAGAGGGAAAATAGAGAAAAAAAAATGCACCCACCCCATCTTTAAAATCTGATGCTTGCCTTTACTCTCCTTCCTGGTGTGTCTGTATTGCAGACATCTACACTGAGGCTGAGCTGACCCAGCGCTGTGTGGAGTGGGATGCACACAATGAGGTCTATACACGGCTGAACTCTGCATGTAGCAGCCAGGCCATACAGGAGGTATGTGTGTAGAAATATACTAGCATACATCAAATGCACAGGTAAAATGGTTGTATCCTTTAAAAAAACACAACTTTTAGCAGAGTACCTCAGGAAAATTTAACTGCTACAATCTATACAGTGGTCCTGCCCGGCGGGGGGGGGGGGGGGGGGCCCTTTTTGAGACCTTAATATCTGTACTTTAGATCCTCTATATCCTATGCATGGCAAACGTTCTGCTCCTTAGCTTCCCCGCTGTGCCCCTCCCTCCGTTCCCCAGGTCCGCAGCTTGCGTGCAGCTTGCTACGCTTCAACATCAACCGAGCTGCAAGAAAACCCTGACGTAAACACAACGCGTTGCATGTGCAGCGAGGATAGTTCTGTAGACCCTGTTTTTCACAATGCCGGTATATTTTTAGTTCCTGAGACCCCACATTTTACATGGATTTTACCCTTGTAAGTCAGTTCCTTAGACCCCCATTTCAGGGTTTCGTGAGGCACACCCCCATCAAAATATAATTTGAGTGCCCCCCCCCCCCCCCCCGGGGGTCCTGCTAAAAACAAACTCTAAGTGATCATGTTTGTTATAATGTTCTAATAGGCAATGGGATAGCAACTATGAAATTGTACTTGCTGCACGGATGTCATTAACAGAGATGGCAACCATTCTCTGTTTGCTGTACCTGTTACTTTTTTTTCCCCCTCAAAATACAACTTTATGTTTCCCCTTACATTTGTTTGCCTTTTTTTCGTTTTGTAGACATTTCTGTCTTCATTTCTAATATGTGTGTGTGTGTGTGTGTGTGTGTGTGTGTGCATGTGCAAATTACATAGGTACATGTATGTGGCAATACATTGTATTGTGCATTGCGAAGCTGTCTTTGCAATATTGCATTGTACCATACGTCTTGTTACAACATTGGGTTCCATGCACATACATGTACAACACGCATGCAGTACAAGCTGGTGTGCGCTATGCTACATGTACGATGTATTGTTAACGAAATAAGTTCTTTGGGCTGAAAATGCTGTTTCTGTTTGTCTGTGAAGATTTGCATCTTTGCTTGATTTTCAGTATACAAAATACTGACAATATATTTGTTTATTTCTCTTCTTGCCAGGCTGGTGGTAGCGGTACCTTTGATGCCAAGATTCTGGTGGACTACGTCCAAAGCTGTGAGAACTGTGCGTACGCACAATGTGTGAACACATGCCCAGCTGCTTAGGCCCTCTTCAGCTGCATGGAATGCATCGCTTCAGGTCAAAGATGACCAAATTTTTTTGAAGTCCTTGTGTGCTATTTGTGTATTTGAAAAGTTTGTTTGCAAAAGGGGTTAGATCCACTTTAGACCATTCTGAGAAAAATCAACTTTTTTTGATCTCCCATATTGCAATATTCTTATGCGAAACTTAATTGTCATGATATACTACCCTACCATGTGAACATAAAATTGAGTAAAAAAGAAATCTTCCTGTCTTCATATTTTAAAATATTTTTTTCCAAAATTACCTTTGTGGATCTAACCCCTTTTGCAAACAAACTGAAATTGATCTAACCCCTTTTGAAAAAAGTGATTTTTCGTTGCCATTTTTTTCTTTTTTTAATGGGAATTTTAAATTTCTTTGGTATTATCTTATTGAGCTACTTCAAATCTATACATTGAGACAACAAAAATCGCATTTGTTGAATAATGGATCTAACCCCTTTTGCAAATGAGCTCTTCATTTGTTCACCAATTACAGACAGAGTAGCTCGTTTGCAGGCCAAAAACCACAGCAAATGGAAGAAAATACCGTGTAAGAACTTCCCTCCAAATGATAGAACTGGAAATGGACTTTGAGCGAAATTATATTGATTGCTAGATTTTGAGTAGGTTTTGGGCAGGTCATCATGGAAAACTTAACAGGTCCTGTAGCCTAGAGACTGGAGACCGTAATATGCAATATGGAGCACATCACAGCTTTTCGCACTGCAGTAATCCATAGACTGATACACTGAGCAGCGCAATGATGGGCAATGTATTGTAAATAATAGTTTTAATAGTTAGGTGAAATGCCTCAAAACTAAAACATTTTCTGTGCTATTTCTCCTGAATTGAAGAGTAATTCAATCATGTATAGTATCTAGGACCACCAGTCTTTGTCATGAATGTATCAATGGATTATCATTCGGTATATACCACTGAGACATTCACAAGTTTTAATGGATCATTTAGTTGCTTACGTGAACTCACACATTTTGCATATTTGGCTTTAGATATAAAGACACAATACATAATGTCATTATCTGACAAGGCAATCAATAGATGGACATTGTTTCAGATTCTGCATGTGAGCATATGACAAAAGATTTGGATGTACATTTTCTGGAACAGTTAAGAACCAGTTTGTGAAGATTTTGGACTCCAATGCAGAATGCATCCTGTATGTATGGAAAGGAGACATTGTTTAGTGTGAAAGTTGATAACAAAGGTCTGTGAAAAATGTCAATTGTTTCACATATTGTATAATACACAGCACAATTTAATTAATTTGTTTGATCCATGGTGACAGGCTAATAAGTTTTCTCATGAAATAAACAATGAATATAAAAAATATACTCCAGCAGGATGTGCACATGGAATACGCATTACTGTAAAACTGGTATTTTTTTGTGCTCTTTGCGCAACACAGAGCCAACACAAATTTATTGTCACCAGAAATTCAACACCATTCTGCTATTTTTAGCAGGATAGACGTGCAACTCTTTTGGGGATTCCGGAGTTATTAGTAGTGACTTTATGCATGTGTTACATGCCGTGACACGTTGCATAGCCATCAGCTTTTTTGTGGCGTTAAGTGTTAATGATAATACTTTTTCAAGGCTTTTTTGATGACCTTTCATGCGCATGGTTAATTGTTTTGTAATGACAAGTATTTCTTGCATGTGAAAATATCAAACTAACATCCCGTGTTTATGTTATAGGTGTGCTGTGCTTCAGAAATATACTTATGCAAAAATTACTGGTTTGACATCTCTTAGTTTGCCCTTATAAGTGCAACAAAAAATGGGGATTATGATCCCAACCTATGTGCAGAAATCTTTGAATGGATGATTACTCAGAAATTGGCCTTTATTTATTCAGAATTGTATTGATGCTGCATCTATTACTAAACAGATATTAGTGTTTGTGTTTTTTGTTACTTCTGTAAAGAAATATTTGTTAATCTTCATAATACATTAAGGATGTTCAATCAAAGGGAATATGAAATTACACTTGTTAATCTTCATGATACAGTTTAAAATATTCAATCAAATGGAATGTGCTGTGAGTTGGAAAACTACTGTACCCCATTGTAATGATCTGGAATGTATTTTGGGGGATATTTTGCACTGTCTGTATGTTTGGGTTGAATGTTTGTTGTCATATGCCCTCTTGATTGTATGATTTGGCTTGCCTGAGATGTGTCATATATTGCTGATCCTGCAAGTTGTGTATGTGCTTTTCATTTCTCTGTCACTGTGTTTTTTTAATTTGTAAAATAATGATTCATTGCTATTTATAATGATTAATACACTTTGCTGACTAAGTGTGTTAATATTATTGATTGTTTTTACTGGTTATCCTGACTAATGTATGTTTTATATCAATATTTTCATACAGGACCTTGATGAAAAACAAGTTAGTAGACTGATCTTGTCATCCTGTTTAAATATGTTTAAATAAATACATAAATTCTTCTACTTTTCCAATTAATAGTTAAGACACCAATTGGTTTTGTTGAGCTATTAATAGCAGAATTTACATTTAATGATGCAAAGTTCACAAAAAAGGAAAAAGGGAACAAAATAAACATTTTTGTCTTTCTTTAACATATCAATTTCATCATATTTTACCCTTTAAGTAAATGAGAAACAAGAGCAGATTTACTTGAAAAACATGTCACTTTTGCTGGAGTTCTCATAACTTTAAAACCAGTATCACATGTACGCTTTATCTTGACTGGGTTTAGACTGAAATTTAAAAAGAAAAATCCCAGAAAACCCTTTAAGTAAATATCTAGTCCATAATTATATATTAATGAGAAACAAGAGCAGATTTACTTGAAAAACATGTCACTTTTGCTGGAGTTCTCGTAACTTTAAAACCAGTATCACATGTACGCTTTATCTTGACTGGGTTTAGACTGAAATTTAAAAAAAAAATCCCAGAAAACCCTTTAAGTAAATATCTAGTCCATAATTATATGGTAAGGGGGACCCATTTTAACCCATTGCTCAAAGTTTGATTTTTGGACTTGTGACTCCTGGTAGTCACGATGTGAAAATTTGCCATGGAACAGCAATAAGCAATGGGGTGTGGCCCAATTTCACCCTCTAAGGAATTTGAAGTTAACTCCTAGCATGTTGTTTGTCGTACTGTAGATTACTGTAATGTCCAAACGTCAATGTGTCCTGTATATTGTTAGGAAAAATATGTCACAATTTCATTCATACTTTGTGTTTGGGGCAAGTTACATATATTAGCTTATTCTTTCACTATCATGAAGTGTATACATTTATTATTCAAATAAATCAAATTGCTAACCTTAAATTTGTTGCTTTGTTTCTGTCATTTTGGGGATTATGTTCTTGCATGTGCATACACAGAATGGAAAAGATTCATCACAAACTAGAGTTGAGCATGATGATTCCAGATTGAAAACTAGAGAAATTCATCTGGTCATCTTGTATGCCTTCATCCTCCTGCTCAGACACTTAAGTATTGCCAACATCTTCTAATGCATGGAAAACTTGCTATTTGGCTTCCAATACAACTTTATTGAGAGATTTATCATATATCATTTTACCAAATTCAGTGCACTATTTCTCAACTTATGTAAAAGATGACATTTCAGGATTTAACCTTGACCTGTGACCTTTGACCTTCATGACCCAAATCTAAACTTTTGATATCCTGTCATTTGCCATAATTGTACACAGTTTGATAAAATTTGATCGATTATTTCTCGAGTTTTAAAAAGTGAAATTTTAGACCTTGACCTACATGACATGACCTTTCAGCTTTGACCTATCGAACCTAAAATTTAATCACTGAATTGTCCTGTCATAAATTATCATTGAACTATGCTTAGTGAAGTTTGGTTTGATATTTCTTACATAAAAAGTGAAATGTTAAGATTTGACCTCGACCTGTAAACGAGATTCGGCCGAACAGACGGATGAACGGAAACAATCCAGAAACATCTGCCAACTTCATTTCCGAGGCATAGCAATCATTCTGTTTTGGAGTTGTGTACAATTTCATTGCAATCAACCTATGATGTATTCCTTACAGTAACTGTCTCGGTACCAAGCCATACAAATCACATGGAGTTACTACTCATTATAATCTCCCTTGGGCTTAAAGGATAATACAGCCATAAAACAGTTCATTTGTATCAAAGCAGATTAATCAGAGTTCATTGGCAGATAGTGGAACATAAGATTGAGGACAATCGGAGGAATTTTTGAATTTAGAGAAAATCTTTACAATTTATCTACCAAATAATGTGCATTGAGATGGAATTATAGAAAATCTACAGAATAACAGTTGCTACCCCTGCATCAGACTTCATATGGACATGACCTATGAGCTTTGAGTATTTCATGTATTTGCGAGGACTTGTCTGTGTCATGGTGCACAAAGACACTGACAAATCTACAAATCGTGTCCCACACTGGCAACGATGAGTCTCTAGTCATCACCGCTTGCTTACCAGCTCGATTACTCGTAACTCGATTGGAAGGCATCCTGGATCTGCAGACAATCCAATTCCAATCGCCTATTGTATCCATCACCTCAATCTCTCTTTCTCCAAAGACTGTAAATATAGAATGCAGCTTCCCCTCTTAAAGTCTCTTCATATGAATGCTGCATCACCTAGCAACAGCTGTTTTTAAAGTCTCTCTATAGCAACGATGCGTCACCTAGCAACGTCTGCTGGTTCTCCCTCCTGCTGCGAGTGATCGGTGAAGAAGCGTAGCTTGGCCGGGAGGAGCTTCACGACGACTGGCACTGCTTCAAAGCGGTCGTTGTCGATCGTGTACCATGCAGTGTCACCCTAAATCAGGACAGAGTGACGAGCAATATCAGTACAGTTCATTTATTTTCTATTTCAACATCATGACATGTACTTACGAATCATTACAGAAACATTTTGAAGGACCCCACGGTAAGCACAGCTTATTATATGGTGCTCTGAAGAAAAACTAAAGCATATAAATTAGCAAAAAGAAGGAAATGAAAAAATATCATCACCCCTTACATAAAAATATATGCACTGTTTCTTTATGTACCACTATATTTGAAACAATGATACTTCCGAGAAAAGTATTTACATAAAATCAAAAAGCTCCTGATTTTGTCCATAGGGCTATATATAGAGAAATACATGTAGCAAAATTTCAGTGACATGTGTTCAGTAAACGTAATCTGACACCCGCACAGTAGGTCCCATTGCCATAAATTTGGTATCAAAGAGTGCAGGAAGGATCAGAGAAAAAAGTCATGAAATTTCGTTTCGAAATATTGAAGCATCAGGAAGTACCAACAAATATTCGACAGGGGGCCATAATGGCCCCCTCCCGGGAGTATTAGGGTTAAACAATGTCTTACAAGAGGAGAGTCACCTTGAATAGCACAGCTTAACAGTGTATTATCACTGGAGTTAAAGGGTTAAACAATGTCTTACAAGAGGAAAGTCACATTGAATAGTAGAGCTAAACAGAGCTAAAGGGTTAAACAATGTCTTACAAGAGGAAAGTCACATTGAATAGTAGAGCTAAACAGAGCTAAAGGGTTAAACAATGTCTTACAAGAGGAAAGTCACCCTGAATGGAAGAGCTGAACAGTGTAGTATCAATGGAGTCAAAGAGTTGAACAATGTCTCACAAGAGGAAAGTCACCCTGAATAGCAGAGCTAAACAGTGTACTATCAATGGAGTCAAAGGATTAAACAATGTATAACAAGAGGAAAGTCACCATGAGTAGCACAGCTTCACAGTGTATTATCAATGGAGTCAAAGGGTTAAATAACGACTTAAGAGGAAAGTCACCCTGAATAGTACAGCTAAACAAATAACGACTTACAAGAGGAAAGTCACCCTGAATAGCAGAGCTGAACAGTGTAGTATTTCACTGGTTTGCTCCAGGTGAGATCTTCAGGCTTTGTGCACCCGGGTCCATCTAAAACTCCAGCATCTGCTATGTATTTGCAATTACCAATGGCATGTAGCTAAAATGCACTCTATACTGTAAGGAATAAAAAATGTATTTATATCCTTGTCATCTATTTTCTGAACAGCAGATTACATAGGAGTCACGCTGCTCAGTATCTGAGTGGAGAAAAGCCAGGCCTGTTTTGCAAGCGATGTTTTTCTTTGACAGCGCATAACTACAATAGCTTACCTCAGTCAATTCAGGCTTCAGATGAAGCTTTCCCACAGGAATCTCAGTGGTCTTGAAGCTTTCGGTATGACCTGTGCCGCTCAACCGTGACCACCTGTGTTTGACAAGGAAAGACAGTATCGTGTCATTATAACCCAAGCGCTCAGCCTGGTGGATAGTATCGCTACCCGGCAAGCAGTGGATGCAGGTTCAAATCACGCATGGTCCTCATTTTTTTTTTGGACTCATTTCCTAACAGATTGATGAATGTCATTACTCTGGAAAGTACCGGTAAAATGGTAAAACAGAGATTATATAATCTTTTGGCTCTCCGCAAAACATTCAAGTCTTTTAATTAACAGTCACCCACACTCTTCCCTGCTCCTTCCATAAAGGTTATGATTGAGTTTCAGATCAAGCACTCATACAAAATGGAACAAGAGTAAACATTGCTGGATCTGCGATCACCACACAGAATACATGGTACAAGAAATCGTTATGAACTGAGTGTGAATCGTGAAGTTGGACACACAAAAAGGAAATACGTTTCTACAACCACACACAAAAGAGATAAGAAATGGAGAGCATACCCTTCTTTGATGAACTCTGTTCTGGAGTTGGTTTCTGGTCCTATACTGACAACCAGAGCAGGTGGACCCTGGGGAGTACAAACAATCGTGGCAAAGGGAACATGACAGTTTACTGGAATATAGATTATTATGCACGGCAAAATGTAACATACAAATATGGTGCAACTAGTTTATAGAGTACTGAAACGTGATGCCATTTGAGCATGTTGTCGAGACAAGTGGTTCTAAACAGTGCTAGTTGAGCAAACTGTAGTGATCATAGTAGGGACTCGCATTGAGACTGACACTGGCCGGGTAGACAATGTGCACCCAGTGAAGCTCTCTTTTGAGTGATTTTGTTGTAAACCAGAATCCTGCATAACTAATAATGGAAATAACACCACTCCAGGACTCTATAATGCCATCCTCAACGGACATGGACAACGGTGATGTAGTGGTGAGGGATGCTGGGTGCCAGATCAACCTGGTGCACACTTCCTTGGAGATGATTCAAGGTATAAGTCACAAAAATCATTCAAACGGCAGAAATCACATTGAACTGTATTACAGACTGCAAGGCCTCTCAATCCAAAACAATTTTTTTAAAATTTCACAAAATAACTTGCGTAAAATAGTTGACCCCTCCATAAAGGTCACAAACTGAGCTTGACAAACCTCTTTCTTTTGCCCACTGTTTTCAGTCACAATAGACAGCTCCGCTGCAGAGAAGTCCATTTCTTCCAGTACTTCTTCCTCTTCAACAACTTCGTCTGGTTCTATATTAAGCATGAAGAAGAAATGAAATCAAGTAACATAGTGTGACCCATAATCATTAAAACCCTAGGGGGAGACTCCAGTCTGCACTGATCATAGCAGTGACTCTTAATCGGGAATGCCTGGCACTTTCCTTTTTAGACACTGTCAGACCAGTGAACTTTGATGACATTTTTTAGAAAAAACCAAGAGGGTTTCTTAAAATGATGAGAACTTTTTCTTTGAATTTTAATTTTTCCTTCTGCACCCCATCTTCAACCAGAATTTAAATGTTCTTTTAACAATCATGTGGATCTTTCTTCTCCGTGGGCTAGGAGAAACCCTACTGAAAGCAAATGTTCAGGCATCTCACCTGGATGGCCTTATATATTTCCTAAATGTCTTCCCATAATCACAAGGGTCTTTCTCCTTTGTGGGCCAGACGACACTCCCCTACATGTTCAGGCATCTCACACGAACGGCCTTACATGTGACCCAGATGGTTTTCATAGGAAACTCCCCTAATGAAAGCACATGTTCAGATATCTCCCTCAGAGAGCATTATGTGAGACCTAAATGTTTTTCAATAATCACCGGGGTCTTTCTTCTTCTTGGGCCAGAGCCTGTTGATAATCCTGGTCCACCACCACTCCCCCACTGGAAGCACAGGTTCAGGGATCTCTTTCGGCTGGCCGTACGATATATGACCTTTGACCCGGGCGGGAAACTCCTGCGCAAAAGGAATGTGTAATGAAATGAAACCACTCTGTACATGCATTTGAGAAAAAGCATACATGATGGAGACTTCCAAAGCCAGGAGGTACCATTTACCAACTTACTGTGAACATATAATACATTTAAAGGTATAATATTACATCATAATAAAATATATGAAAGTAACAAATTAAATGTACACATCAAAAGGCACTACCACGACCACACACATGCACATACACATGCATATACAAACAATACCAGGTGATCTTGTGACACAACTTGAATACACTCTACAGAGACAGGAATAAACATCTCAACACCATAGGTGCCGTGTGCAGACTTTGCAAACAGGGTACCACCATCTTATCACATTTCTATGAATGAATAAAATGATTAATCTACACACTGTACCTGGGTTAGCCCAGCCCACAAGTAACTAACTCTGTGCTTAAGGGGTCCAAAGTACCAGAATCTGGAAACAAAGTTTGAAGGAAACAAATGTGAAACAACATGATATCTTGGACAAGGAATCCAGATGGTTTGAACATGGAGTCAAGGAAGCCATCTGGGAAAGAGTGGAAAGCCCATCCCTCAACAAGAAAGGAGGCCTCTACTTCAACTTGCCACACACGTGGGAAAAGATTCCTTGTCATCTTTCGCACGCTGGACACAGTTCAGTGTGCACCGTATCTGCACAATCACAAGCATTATAAGGGCCTCCCTTTCATCATCAACAAGAGATGTACTACATTTTCACTATTGTGAGAATCATTCATAAATTTGAATATCGAACCGCCAATATACCACGTGTACAGTACTACATAAATCTACACGATATCATGACTTAAAGGTGATATTCATAGAAAATCCAAAAATATGAAGATATTCATCTACAGAAAGCTTATAAGCCATACAATGAGCTCGGATGACATTCAAACAATATATCACTTTCCAAAAAGCGAAATTAGGGTGAAAACAATCACCGTATTCTCGGGGACAAATTTGACCTACTGTCATCCGAAACGGCCTTTAGGTCTCACGTAAGAAACGGGAGGCGTTATTGTGCATCACACATGCCAATCCGCAGCTTCTTTACCGCCAGAAGCATCAGGCATTGTTAATGAAACTGTGATGGCAGTTGCTAGTGGATTAACAGGTGTGATACACAATGGTCATTGTCAAGCATATCCCGGCTGTGACGTACACACAACGCCACTTTCCCTTAGGCGATTTCGTAGGTCAGGAAGAGAGTCAATTTAGTGAAATTTGAACGTCATTTAACACAAAACTGAACACTTTCATGGCATGTTAGCTGCATAAATTGCTTTAATAACTCATTCAGTTATAAAATAAACTATATTTATTTGATTTCATTTCCTATGAATATCACCTTTAAAGATTGTCCGTCCCTTTTGCAAGCTTAAAATTTGAAATCGTCTATCACGATCGTAAATTGAAGAAAGTGTGATTCAAGACCATTTCTAAGAATATAGCATGTTGAAGCTTTCTGTAAACGTAAAAATTTCAGCCGTTAAATTTCAAACCGACTTTTTTCGAACTACAAAAAAAGTATTAGTCTTTGTTACAGTATCTATGTGGTTAT
Organism: Arbacia lixula; assembly: GCA_963669155.1. Lineage (NCBI taxonomy): Eukaryota > Metazoa > Echinodermata > Echinoidea > Arbacioida > Arbaciidae > Arbacia > Arbacia lixula. The sequence goes on along the minus strand of OZ022582.1, from coordinate 22,868,801 downwards.
TATGCATGTGTGAAATCCTAATTTTATGAGTAATTACCAAACTTTGGAGATGATTCCTTCTATAGAACAATTTTTTTTCATAATGCGTTTTATAATTTAACAAACAGATTAATCAATAAAGCAGATATTTCAACACAAACTGCTAAGAGCCTGAGGTAAAGACTATTAATCAGACGTCGTTTACGTGCATTATTTGAATTTTACACTACATATCCATTTCAAATTATGAATATACAGCTTGCTATCACTTCTCTATATGTTTTGCCAATGTTTCGATGGTTTTGTGATGATCTGAAAAAGGGACGGTCTGTCTTTAAAGCCCTTGTTCTAAAGGGGCAGTTCCTACTCACTTTGTTGCCCTGTCATGGGCATCTTGCAGTGGTCCCCAGTGAACGCTGTCCACTGCGTAGGAAGTCCGACCCCGTTCCTCATCCTGCACATTGCGTGTTGGTACAAGAAAAAGCAATAAGAGAAGTTATTTCAGTCTTCCCCATCATTACCAATCTTGAATAGATGCCTTTTACAAATCTAGTAGTTAGGATAAACCTTTTAATATAAAGATATTATTGTATATTATGTATCATCTTATGTCTAAGCTGCTGTGAAGCATTGATTTGGATTCTTTTATAGTGCCCTTGTACATAAGTTTTGGACTTCTGGTATATCCTCATAGGCTATTGTTCATTTTAGCATTTCAGCCAACAACAAAAGAAACAACATAATTTTTGTGTTTATATGTTTTGGATTACTTTGGATCTTGTTATGTTGGGCTCCTTAGAAAACCAGACATGTGTAGCTTTAAATCTGACTATCCAGCTTTTAAAGAAAACAGGATTTTGTCCAACTGATGTCTTTCCTAGTGACAGGTAAAACATGCAGATATGTGACGGGCAAGATAGAGACAACGAGAGAGGTTGCCTGAAATTGCTCATCTTTAATCTACTATCAAAGAAACATTGAAAGCTCACCTCGATAGAAATGACGTCTACTTGTTTGGTAAGACCTCTGATGATTGCCATTGCTGCATTACACATCCACCTACCAAGAATAAAATGTTTGCTAAATTTATCGTCTTGGATAAAATGTTGATTCCATTCAAATTCCCATTTCTATTCACTTTGGCTTTATCATATCCATCCTATTCAAATGGGTGCTTTCCCAAGAGTGTTAATGCACTCTGCACACTCCCCTCCTTCAAATCAAGGTAGAATGCTGTGAATTTATTAGCAAGTATATCGGTAGCTGTGGTCTTTGCAATGACAGATTTTTGTGTTGGGGTCACTACTGCAGACATGCATTAATATATATGCACTGAGTAAACACTGTGATGCAAATCAGTCTGTGCGGAGGAACAGGATGAAATTAATCATGTTTTTTTCTTCAGAATCAAACTCAGCAAATTAGGCCACGTGTTAGGGTAAGGGTCAAGGTTAGGGTTATGTTTAGGGTTTATTGGGTGAGAGTCAGGCTTAAGTTAGACTATCATATTTAATCAAATTTGTGGGATACAAAGTATGTTAACAAGCTAAGAACCTCTCCTTGCATGTCTTGAGGAAACCATAGCAGGGATCCAGCAGTGGTGAGGATATAAAGAGTCAATCATATTCCCTTTAAAAATGGGAAGATCTGTTTCTTAAAATGCTGCCAGCGTGTTGCCATGCCTACCTAACATCGGCCTCTGTGTCCCTGATGAGTGCATGCGCCAGGGAGTTGGTGGCTCCTACTGGGATGATGCCCAGAGTCCACCCCTCACTCACAGCTTTCTCATCCTCCCGACGCAGCAGCCCCGTCACCACCTCGGCCACGGTCCCATCGCCCCCGGCAACAACCACGATGTCCGTCTTGTCCAGTGACCCAGCGCGGTCCTTGGCCTCCCCTTCCATTGTTGTCTGCAGCAGATGGAGACAAGAGTGTTTCCATGGCAATGAGCTAGGTGTTCTCACTCATAATGCAATACTTACTTCATCCAAAACTAAATAGTGCACCAATATGGATGGTTCCAGAGTTCTCAATGAAATCAATGGGTGTCACTACGTAATAGTTAAAACAACTCAGTTTATTGATATTCAAGATTGGCAGAGTTATTCAAAGGAAACAATATTTTTCATTGTAATTCTAGACTCAACCTATGGTCACATATTTTTAATTTTAAGTTATAATGTATGTACATCTCATTATTCCCCCCACCCCCCACTGCAGCATACACACACAGACCCCAAAACAAACTTTTCTCTCTCTCCTTGTTTTTTTATCTTCCACTGGAGATGATAACACATACATATATTTCATCAGAACCTAGAACTGACTTTCACTCAATTGAAAATTAATCATACATGTACTTTAAACAACAATCTTCCAATGTCATGTTGAAATTAGAGTGATTAAGAGGGCGTGTAGAAATAGTCCATTTCATTTGTATTCATTGAGATCCACAGTCTCTGTGCTCCTGCAGAATGAATGTTCTCACTGTCTACATGGGCTGCTCGTATACCGTGACAGGTGAAAATATCATGACGAAAATGGATGTTATAAGTAACAACATATTTACTTGAATAATTTCCACTTCAAGTCCAGCTAGATGCAGAAGGGGAGCAGCATTCTTTTGAAAGAGCTTCTTGGCTTTCCTGAGAGACACAAAGGAAGAGGAATCAAAGACAGAGGCAATGAGAAAAGAGTAATATAATAACAGGAGAAAAGCAAGAGAGAGAGTGAGAGAGAAATAGGGAGAGAGAGAGAAAAGAGAAAGATGGAGAGATAAAAAAGAACGAGAAAGATGTTGCTGATAAACTAAACTTCATATTTATCAACCACTGAATGATCTACATGTATCATGATGTATTAATAAGTTCTGCACAATGGAATGACTTTGAGTGTCACGCATTCCATGTATCAAAGTGCCCTCACACTGTTGATGTCTTTACATAACTTTTACTTTCCTTTGTTATGTGTTTTGTGTATATGTGCATGCATGTACGACAGGGTTTAATCAAGACACATAACCACAAACCAGAGTGGTACCCTACCCTTTCTTGGCTGCTGGGTTCAAGAAGACTGTTGCCTTGACAGGTCTGGTCATGGTGTGAGTGAGTTGTTGTCCGTAAACCTGTGGTCAAAGAAAAGAAATCAACCATCTCATTACCAAGCCATGAGAATCACATTGAATTATTTTCACACTTATGCACCCATTGACTGAGAGGATCAAATCACCTACCATGGAAAAAACAAATTCAAAATTTTGGGGCCCTTTAAACATTTTCTAGGGCTCTTTTAAGGATTTCGGGGGCGAAATTTTCCTGAGCCCCTGTGCACTTTTTCCCCTGATACCTACGCCACACAGCTAATATTTTTGAATAATTGTTGTATGAGCCAATGTCATCAACATTTAATTAGTGATTGAACAGAGTTTCCCTTCAAAGTAACGGAATGTTCTATTTTACCAGATTGATATAGGAAAACAAACCTTTCTGATAAAAAAAATACAATTCAAAGATGTGAAAGTTAAAATTATTGAAAGGCATGTTAAATGTACAGATTGACACCAATCTGGATTTGATCTCGAGTAACTCACCTGAGCTTCTTTGCAGTATTCTGCCCTCAATAGATCAGCTCTGAGGAGAGATTCATAACATTAAAAGTAGTTAACAGACTAGATGTTTGATAAGTGAGCAGAAGCTTATACGATCACAAATGATTAATACACACGCTCTTAAACTTTTATATAGATCTAGTCCAGGCATATTAAAGCCAAGGTACTTGAAAATTTCACTGCTCCATGCTTCCCTTTACAAGAATCTAGAGCATGCAGTCACCTAGCCCTGGGACTGCGCGGGAGCGTCCTGAGGGCTCGCCACCGATTTCCTTGCATGTACGGTCCGACTACTGAGAAATCAACCCGAGCACATGAATGAATGACTCATTTCAAGTACGTTTATCACATATAAATGGCTAAATGTATTGAATGTATACCTGAGTTATAAAATTATAAATGCTAAGCAACGTTACATATTTCCTCTTCACATATGATCATGATCTTTGTAACAAATACATCCCGCCGAGGCTGCCATCTTGGCTGCTTCAAAAACGTATACTGTAAAGGGGAAGTGCCGCATGCGCTTAAGTTTTGCATCGCAGCTGCTGTTGTGCGATTCTGAACCACTTTAGGTCGAAAACAATTTTTAAAAATGCAACATGGATTAAATTTATCTTCAAACCAACCACGGAATTATTCAGATATATATTTTACGTAAATATGTGCTATAGATTTGAGATTTGAGTAACATAATTGCTGAAACCAACTGATAAAATCACTGCTAATCTCGATTTCCTTGCTTCAAAGCTCCGTGCTCCGCAGCCTGCTCACTGCGTGAGCAGGCTGGTCGCAGTAAGCAGTCACCCAATTTCTGAAAATGGTTTTAGTCTTCTTGCAATTTGGAGTAGATTCTCAGATTCAGAGTCACACTCTTAACTTTAGACTATGTTACAATAAAAATACCGGAATAAGTTTTTAAAAAATGTACCATCATTTTCAGTTGCAAATGAAATGACAGTGGTTCGTGAATCACGGTTTTGCCTGATTTCGCAATCAATAAACTGTGCTAAGTTGTTTTTCAAATATATAAAATGGTGCCTAGATGACCTTTGACCTCATCATCCTCATCAACACGCATGCGGTATTACCCAAGGATCATTTGGACCAAGTATGAACACAATTAATGAAGATATAAAAAAAACTGAGAGCAAGTTAAACCAAAATTTTAAGAAAAAGCCCCGGCCCAGCCTGCACATCTGTGCCAAGTTTTCACGTTTGATCTACTTGAAATAAAGAGAAGTCCTTTAGTAAAGAAAAAACTTTAAAAAATGATGGACATGGCTTCATATTATTTGACCTTCTGATCCCTAGATGACCTTTGACCCCATCATTCTCAAGAAGACATTCTGGTATCATCATTTCATTTGGCGCTAGTTGTTAAGTGTGATCGTGGGCATCTGTCCAAACATTAAAGTCAATGGTTGGGACTGTGTAAATTGAATCGAGCATAAAAGTTGGTCCTACCAGAATTTAGTTCCCCTTATCTGCTTCAAAGTGAAACATTACTTAGTAACATTCTAATTATACTTACCTGTATCGGTCTAAGAGATAATTCCCGCCCCATACCGATACAATTGCGAGAAATGTTGACTTTTTCCAATGATTTCTCAATGTGCGTGGTAGTTTCATGAGGGCCGCCATGTTGGCTGGTTGCTCCGATACCTTCACCGCCGCCCGCGCCGCGCCGTGAGCCCGGATGGCTGCGCTGCCAGGCCGGCCGGCGCGGCGGAATTAGGCTCAGCGTAGCCAGTTGACCAGCTACCACTACCACTGGCACTCGGCACTATCGTTGCAGCTTGCTCCGACACGACCCGAAAGAAGCTGGATATATTTTGCCTGAGCTGAGTTAACTCAACTGTAGGTCTAAACGAGGTAGTTCTACGAACGATTCATCAAATTTTAATGATTGCTAATCCAAAGACAAAGTTATGGGCAATAAAGACAAAGTTAGGCTCTCTAACTAAGTTACACTTACTCAAGTTACTGACTTAGGCTCTACTGTTTCATAATTTATCTCTCGATTTGTTCCCTCCAGCTCCCAGGGAGGGCAGATCTAGTCAGATACAAGAGATGCAGCCTTTGCAGGAATATGGACGAGCAGACACAAATGGCCATGGCTCTGTCCATTTCCATGATGGACACGACTGAACAGCGGGATGTGAAGGTCAATATTCGCTCAGAGGGGGCCAAGGTCAAGAAGAAGGGCAGAAGAAAAAAAAAGTAAGTGTCTTGTCTTGATTCTTGGGGAAAGAGAAAAACATTGAAGTGCGCCTAAAAGTACAGGACAGCTAGTTCAGATTTACAACTCTCAAATCCCCCAAAAATCATTTTGTACTTAATTGTCTATCCCTTATTTTAAACGTCATGACTATTAATATTTAGTCCAAATGAGTGTAAATTTTCTCAAATCCTGGTTTGAGGATTTGAGAAAGAAAACTAAAGTACGGGACATAAAGTACAGGAAATTAAATCAAAGAAATGGAGGTGGGCTGGTCATCTGGCCAGAAGGAAAGATGATACCGGTAGATGGACTTATAAACTAACCATCTGGACCCCCAGGGCTAGCACCAGAAGAAGAGGCAGGCAAAATAGGATTAGGAGGTGGATTGACGATATTAGAGAGTATAGTATGACATGGAAACGAACGGCACAAGATAGATCAAAATCAAAAGATCAAAAATGATGAGGAGGCCTTCCTTCAGCAATAGGTTAGAGATTATGTTTCAAAACTAGGTATTATTGTATTATGACAGTAAATGGGGATGGAATCTTCTATCTAAATTTGATTCCATAAATGTTCTAAAAAGGTAGATATTGAACACTGTATTCAAATACTTTGATGCAAATTATCAGTCAATCAGTCAAAGTATAATAGAGTAGTACTGTAAGTCAGAAAAACCGGAAACATACTATTATTGTAAGTGACGTCTCCTCCCCCCCCCCCCCCCCCCCTTACCTCCTGGCTTCTTCTGGCTAACTCTATAGCAGTCTTTTATAAGCCTGTGCAGGAATCGTCACACGTGACTGCCTTCAGTGTGCGTGAGATCTCATTGACGTATGTACAAATGGTGCCGACCAAATTGAATTTCCTGTAAGCGGCTCATTTGCAACTTAGCGTACAAACAGTCCATAGAGATAGATCTCACAATTTTCCAATTGGGTATTGCTTTTAATTGATGCAGATAAATTCCACAAATCAATCACCAGTATTGATATGAGCCTCATCATTGTGTGCATCAGAAATTAGCAGAGAGAAAAGTGATTTTTTTTTTGTATTCTGATTTGCAGTGAAGAACTGGATGAACAAACACGCATTGCCATGGCGATCTCTGCATCCCTTGCCGAGGAGACAAAGCAGAAGAATCGGGAGCTTGGACATGGTGATGATGAGGAGGAGGAGGGCCCTAACAAGAAGACCAAAGGCAAGACACGAAGAAGGAGAAAAGCTAAGAAAGGCTTTGAAGAGTAAGTTAAGGGAAATATAGAAGACAATGTAACATACACTGGACAAGTACGGTACATTAACAAACTACAGCAATCTCTTTTATCCTATTTTATAAACAAAACAATTATTTTAATGACTCAGCTGCCAAGAGAAGCCTGTGGCATTAACCTGTTCTGTTCTGAGGCCGCGTACTTGCAGGCCGGCTTTTTTCCACTTAGATACTAGTAGCATGATTCCCATACAATCTGCTGTTTAGACAATAGACAGCAGTATATACATAAACTTCATATACCTTATAGGACACAATTAAGCCTCAACCCTTTGGTTACTGCAGTTCCAAGGCAAAGTTTAACATCTTGGACCAGGGTTCACACTGCCAGAAAACAGTAAGCAACGGATTAATATTTTTGGTTGTCTGTCCATCCCTGTGAGCTGGTGAAATTAGGTCATATCCAACTGTGATCAAAGGTCAATCAACTAAATTGCAAAGACGGATCTACATGTATATTACAAATTAATAGAAAAACAAGATCAAATTTTTTACAAAACACAGCTTAACGATTGAGTACTACAATGAGGTAGACTGATGATATCTGAGATCAACAGTTAATAGATGCACTTTGCCAAAATTGAGCACAAATGACCAAAAATGGCATAAATGGATCTTCTTTGCATTCACTAAAATTGAACATTTCATGAGTGTAGAAGGATACCAAACCAGATGAAGCTAACATAGAGATACAATTGTTGATGCATATCTCTACTGTATGCAGTTGAATTGCTCTCGTCTGTATTTGTTCAACATCTTTTTCTTTATGTGATATATACAATTGCTGATTTGCTCTAAGATGTAATCATTATTTATCTTTGTTTGACAGATTTCCTGTTTTATTAACAAGACAGGAAGAGGAGAGACAGAAAATCCTGCAGGAACGAATCAATACCATCATTGCGTCATCATTAGTAAGTACCATCATATGAAACTACTGTATTTTGAAACCAACCAATCTTATTGATATGGAGAATACCAGTAGAGTAAAAAGCATAACAAATCTGTCCTTTTAGCTGAATGGTCCTCATTGCAGACATCTCATGAATATTAATGAGTCAGATTGAATGGGACTCTCAGGTATTTCTTCCCACGTTATTGTGTCTTAAGCCGTGAACTAGAAATAGCGTGACAGGTTATAGTCGCTGCCAAGTTAGCAGTAGATTGCAGGTTCAAATCCTTCTGGCTCCAAGATTTTTGTTTGACTTGTTTTTTATTTATTTACAGCATGGGACACGCGATCCTTACTACTGTATGCCTAATATTTTTTTTCCAAACTATCCTTGTTCTAAAGAACATGGTATTTTTTGCTACGCAGGGAATTTATACTTCATTGGACACCCGTACTATTCAGTGTATGTGTGCATATTGAAAAGCCATTGAAACCTGTGTTGTAGCTGAGAGTTGTAGTGTGCGATGAAAAAGGTAAGGATTTGCATTTTTCAGTCCACAAAATTGCTCTGAAATCACATATTGATCTCACTACCCTACCCAACCCCCTACCCTACCCAACCCTTGCCCTATTTTAGTCCGGATTCTATAGCTGCTAACTCACCAAGGAAACCATCAAAATGAATCAAAATGAGGAAAATCGCCATTCGATTACATATAAAATACCCTAGATTCTGATCATGCTTTTCATGTGCTCCTTTCTTGCCTGACCTCAGGAGGACTATGAGGGCTCCCTTCATGTCTTCCAACCAAGCCGCATCAACAAAAAATATGCAGAGCCTGATGTCTATCCACTCAATGAAGACTACCCACGAAATATCAAAGTTAGTTCAGTTTTTTCTTAAAATGTGTCTTTTATAAAAAAAACAACAACTGATATGCAATATTTATTGGAACGTTCGTACGAGTTGAGTATACCGTAGTTAAAGAAAAATAACAATAGTCACAATAGATTTGAATGATTCGGGAAAAAAGAATGGCAGGTTTAGACAAGTTAGTCGATGTTGATGTACTCTTGTTTGTTTTCCCTGTTAGCATGCATTTGCATTTTGAACTCTTTTCCAGACAACATGCTGCTATGTATTGGTTTGACATGTGACAGTGACACGGAAAGAGTTCATGGCCATGTTGCAAATAGGTTTTCAATTATTGTAACTTACCAACAATGGTAATTACCCTGGCAACAGCCAATGAGCTGTCAGTATTGCACCTGTTGACATGGTAGTTGCCATTAATGGTAAGTTACAATAATTGAAAACCTATATGCAACATGGCCAATATCTGAATACTATGTCATGTGTCACCTTGCACCACATTATCCATGTAAATTCACAAATACAAACATGAATGTGGAGTGAAACTTACAAAGTCTCATAACGTTATCATTTATTTGTACTGCAAGATTTTGATTTTGAAATTCAATGGGCTATCTTTCTGTGATGGCATTGTGGAAGTGATAATGAATTCCTTCATATTGTAACTACTTGAACCTTAGACACATATCATCCTGTTGAAGAAACCTTCAGTGTTAATTGAACAGTGATCTAGTGTGAGATTGTAAATCTGATTTGACAATACACCCAAAGGTTCTTTGTCGCAGTACATAAAACCCAGTTCCGTGCATATAAGAACAACTCTCATGTGATCTCCACCATGTATGTTCAGGTGCAATTATTTTTGCAATGGAGTAATGGATTCATATCCTTTTTTTTCTTCTTCAAATAAGAGAGTAATTCAAAGAAATGGTGGTTTTATGAAAGAATAACATTTCAAATTAAACTGTGACACAGAATCAGTATTTTATTCGACCTTTGACATCTAACAGGTCAAGTCAGGTCATGACCTTTGGCATGCTGCTGGCTCAGATCTAAGGTCAAGTGCTGGGAAGCAGAATGGTGAACAATCTTTTTACGTGAAGCAGCTGCAATCTACCATCACACCGCAGGTGAAAAAAACCTACACCAGTCCACAAAAGAGAAGTGTTTCTGCCACACCAAGCAAATTGCACAGAGCGGTTGCCTCCAAGACCCCCAGCAAAGGCTCTCGTATTCAGGTAAAAATCATCAATATAGCAACCAGTCTGAGATTATACTCTTGGTATACATCATGGTGTGTATTTGTATGTTTAAATTCCTGTGGGTTTTGTATTTCAGAAGGGGTTTGTTTTGTAAATTTAAAAGCTGTGTGTAAATTGATTTGTTGAAAATGTACATTTTCACAGGAAGAAATACTGTGAGTCAGAATCTTTTCTTGGATTGGGATGTTAGAAGAATAAGTACAGGTACTGATCATGGCCCTGTCTGATAAAGAGTTGCAACTGATCTGATAGCTCTCACGTCCAATCTCCTATCTCTATGATTGATATCAATACTGCCATACTCTGACAACAGGAAGCAACTAACAAAAGAGACTTTTCTTGTAAAATGAGCAAAATGTGTCTGTTTCTTGTATTGGCATCAGTGCAATACCACATCATGTTAGCTTGAATATTTCGCAGCAAGATGAATATTTCTTGTCCGGATTTTCGTTGCATGTAGAGAATGCTGGGTACAATCTAAGAATACCAATAACCAAGATGTGAGTGATTTGTAACTTGCTTCCTTTTGTCAGAGTAGGGCAGAATAATCCAGTTGCGATCAATCACAAGTCTTTTTAAGACAGGGCACTGTGGAATGGAATCATACACCGCACAACATATGGGAGAGCACCTCGCACGTGACGTCACAAAATTGAAATTTAAGAGATCATAACTTTCTTATATTTTGACGGATTTTCATCAAACCTTCACTAATATGTTTCTTTTATATTTCACCTTTTATTGAAACCAGCTTAATTTCAGGGTAACCTATAAGTAAACTGTAAGGCCATCTGTCTTTATTCCAGGGTGACCTACAGGTTGATACCACTGCTGGGCATCCAGAGGAAACTATGAGCACAACTCAAGCCCTGGGCATGACCATCATGTGCCTGGCAGACCTAGCAGAGGAAGGGGTGGAGAAGGAGGAGGAGGAGGAGGAAGAAGAAGAAGAAGAAGAAGGAGAAGGAGGAGGGGGAGAAGGAGAGGGGGGACTTGAGAGCCAAGGGGTCCCTTACAAGGCAGCTGTTAGTGGCTTCATCCCACAGGAGGAGACCAATGGCAGGGTAAGATGGCATAAAGGGTGACAAAGAAATGATGTCATTGAGGAGGAGGAGCAGGCTCACAAGCTTATGAATAGTAAGGAGTGGAAGGTAAAGAAGGAGAAGAAAACAAAGAAGCAGTGACTACTACTGGAAAAGTTGTGTACTTCGCGTAAAGGAATAAAAGCAATAATGAAGAGCACAAATGAAAGTAAGAGCACAGTGAAATTCTAAGCATTTAGGAAGCTCACGGAACAAGACAAAAACTGACGATTTAAGAAAAAGGATGGAAATATGGAGCAGGATAAGGACAAAAATAGCAAAGTTCTGAAGGTGGAGGATTGATAGATGGCCAAGAAGGATTGGAGAAGAAGGAGAAGAAGAAGAAGAAGAAGAAGAAGAAGAGAAGAGGAGGAGGAGGAGGAGGAGGAGGAGGAGGAGGAGGAGGAGGAGGAGGAGGAGGAGGAAGAAGAAGAAGAAGAAGAAGAAGAAGAAGAAGAAGAAGAAGAAGAAGAAGAAGAAGAAGGAGGAGGAGGAGGAGGAGGAGGAGGAGGAGGAGGAGGAGGAGGAGGAGGAGGAGGAGGAGGAGGAGGAGGAGGAGGAGGAGGAGGAGGAGGAGGAGGAGGAGGAGGAGGAGGAGGAGGAGGAGAAGAAGAAGAAGAAGAAGGAGGAGGAGGAGGAGGAGGAGGAGGAGGAGGAGGAGGAGGAGGAGGAGGAGGAGGAGGAGGAGGAGGATGTGGAGGAGGAGGAAGAGGAGATGGAGAAGGAGAAGGAGAAGAAGGAGGAGGAGGAGGAGGAGGAGGAGGAGGACCAAAGTTAAACCACTATTGTGATTATGGGGCAATGTGTTTATGTTGGTCTATCCTTGCAGGCAGAGAGTTCTGAGAGCAGACTGACTGAAGACCAGCTTAGCTTGCTTCAGGACCTTTCATCTCTCGTTAACACCCCCACCCAAAGCGACGTGTTGATCGAGATTGATGATGGCAACAGATTGCACGCTCACAGCTTCATGATCGGGCTACGATGTCCTGCCATCCAAACGGTGAGGAGAATTGGAGATAGTGTGAATGGGGTCTTAAATACTGAGAATGTTCTCCTTCACTTATACAAACAGGAGGGGGGGGGCAATGTGTTCTAAGACTTACACAGCATGATTGGAGTTTGATTTTCTGTCCACCTTTCAATGTGAAAATGTAATGTGTTATGGCATGTCAAACATCTCTCAGTTAACCTTTTGGGTGTCAGATAAACTGCTGCTCTAGAGGAATTCTGTTTATAATTTGTGAGTAAAGTCACATGTGGCGCACAAAGAGTTAACTGTTTGGTTTTAAGTACCAACAAAACATGCAGAATGTCATGTTGCACGTCTCCCTGAATTCTTTCCTATTGGATGTCACATATCAACTCAAATACTACTGACTAAATTGCAACTCTCTGATCGCTTATCTCAATGAGTTGAGCTTCCCATTTCAGATTCAATGCTTACAATGCACAATGTGTAGACTATCTAATTTGTAAGAATGATGCATAGGCACATTTACTGGCATACCTGGCTACATACAGTATACATCTCTCCCAGCTAGTTTTATATTCCTGCTTTGTTTTTGTTTTCTTCAATGTCATTTCTAGCTTTTGGAAGACTCTATGAAATCCAAGAGTCTTGGAGTGCCTGTCATGAGAGTCAAGGGGGTGTCGTATGAGGCCATGGAAAACATCTTGAGCTACCTCTACTCAGCTAGCATCATTATCACTAAGCAGACTGCACCAGACATCAACACGTTTGCCAAGAAGTGGGTTGGGTCTCATTCTATGCAATTGAAACAAAATCACTAGGGGGCTATAGCGTTTATGGGGGCATTTTTTAAATAGAATTTTGGGGCTGTTATTTTTCTGATGCGGTTACTATTCACATTGAAACTTAAACCATGTGTAATTTTGAAGTTCTTGGGACAGAAATATAATATGTGATGATATTTATGATAGTATATATAAAAAAAGGATGTTAGTGATATGTTACAATGGTATTTTCATACTTTCTTAAGCAAGCACGTCCAGGCTGACTGACTGAGTGTTAATTTGTCATCTACTTTTGGCAGTTAAAAATGTGATATTTTATTGTCTGTACTTTTATTTTCCTCATGAGTGAAGTATGTTTATTTAGTAAATGAAAAAAAAAAGAGTGCGAGGTAAGGATTTGAAACTGCAGCTGTTGCTTGTTGGGCAGCAAATTATGAACAAATACCTCAGACATCTATTCTCCGTTTTGCAAATAAATTCATGCTTAGAATTGGCTATTTTTTTTTCTTCTGTTCACGTTTGCACAGATACAACCTGCTAGAACTGGCTTCCCACTGCTCTGCCTATTTGGTGGAGACCGAGGAATCGGCCAAGCTGCGTAAGAGCAGCCAGCGGAGTGAGCTGGACATCGTCGACAAAGACCTCAACCAGCTCATCGATAGCCTGTGGGAGGACGAGGCTGAAAACCAGGATGATGGGCTGAAGAGCAGCGATGATGACGAAGACACGAGCTCCGATGTGGTTCCAAGAGATGGTTGTCTAGGTGACGAGGAGATTGAGGAGATCCGAGAGATAGCGCTGACTCAGCGGTCACAAAGTCGTAGTGGGACACCACATAAAGAATCAAGAAGCGATGGTCTGAGCAGGGCAATGACAAGTCCACCAATGTATGATGACGACAGTGAGAGTTCCTCATCAGATCTTGGATTATTGGAGGATACAAGTGATCATGAGAGAGAGCACAGTGTGGAAGAGATGGATATTGATAGCAGTAGTGACTGTGGAGGTCATGAGGTACAGAGACAAATATTGCTTCCTCATATTGGAGAAAAAGGGAGGTTTAGTGCCACTCATGAACGAAAAGCAACAAAACAGACAACTAATACTGAAATCCAGAAGATTAAAACTGATATGGATTGTAACCAAACAAAGAGTCCAATAGGTATTAATGAAAATAGAAGAACTAAAATGGCAACATATGAGGATCAAAGGACTAAAAGTAAGGAAGCAAAAGGTTTTAGAACTGCTCATGAAAGCGCATCAGCAAAACGTGCCACCAGGGATAATCACAGAAGTAGTTCAAGCACTGAAAGGCACGAGACAAGGAGACTGAGCTCTGCTCATGGAATTACAAGGACACACAAGACAAATGATGAGGCTAATGAATCTAGATCAGGAAGCAGCTTTATAGGAGTGGAGCAGACAGGATCCAATCTTGTGAAGAGAGGTGATGGCAGAAAACAGGACGATGTGGAGGCTGTGGAATTCTTGGAAGAGGAGTGTGAAATGAACAGCATCAGCGACCAGAGTCAAGAACTTGTGAGCGATGAGGAGGATTGGTCTCGGACCTTGGAGGATGATGAGATGGTGGAGGCTGGAGAGGATGTGCAAGAAATGGACGATGGTCAGAGAACCAGTGATCAGGAATTGTGTCATGCAATTGAAATGGGATCAAGTGGTGAGGAGCAAAGCGCATACATGAGACACAGCAGCAAAGACACACAAGTTCCTTATGATCCAATAGAACGTGCAGAGAAATCAGAGGAGGAAGAGGAGTGTGAGGTGCTGCTCCTCAATGTTGACTCCACAGAATCAGAGGGGAGGACATCAGGCCAGCAGAGGAGGTTGCTAAGAGATGCATCGTCCTGCCAGGATGAGGCAAAGAGGTTGAATCAAGAGGAAACAGAAGATGAAGTCGTTCAGGTGATTAATGCTGATGATGGGAATAAACAGAAGAGTGGCAAACACAAAAAATCCTTCAAATTTAAGATGAGGAATCCTTTGTCAAAGGTCATTACTTCTACCTCTGATGGGTTAGGAGATGAAGACCTGTTGGGTGAAGGTAATCTGCATCGTCATAGTGACACATCAGCCGGGACAGTGAAGAGTGCTGTTTCCTCTGATGGCAGCGGCTATATGAGTGCCCAACTCTCGCCAGTTGTGATCCTAAAAAAAGCCTCGCTTCCCTTTGCCTGGGATCCTCAAGAGACTGTGGTTGCCAATTTAGAGAAGGCACCCAGCTTCTGTGCCACTACGGAAATGGAGGAAGAGAGAGATGAAATAAAGATGCAGGAACGCCATGGTGCAAACTGTAGTGACGACAAATCTATCGCTGGTCGATCTGGTTTGAGTAGTAGACCATGTGATATGGAACCCAATCGCGACTTAGCTCCAAGAACAATCAGCGACTCATTTGAGGATCCTGCGAATATTTCATCAGAAGTCATCTCACCATCTCCGCCACCCTCGCCAACATTTTTCAAAGTGTCTCAGATATCCAGATTAGAGATGTCAAGCCAGCTCCAGGCAAGAGGGAGCCCTTTGTTGTCTACGAGTGCTTTGAGCGAGAGCAAGAAGAGGAGAGGGGATGTATCCCCTTTGTTCCAAAAACGTAAAGGTGGGTGTGATCCTCACTTCCTGTCAGAGTCCTCCACCTCAGGGAGTGGGAATGCTAAGTCTCCTGCAGGGAGTAGACAAAAGCCAAAGCGGATGCGTAGAGATTCTTCTGCAAGGAGGGCTAATGCTACGTCTCCTGGGGGGGCTACAATGAACACTACTGCTTCATCCGCTTCTAAGAAAACACCATGGCTATCTAAATCGTTCATGGTGGAAGGATCAGAGAGTGCCACGCCCAATGTCTCAAAACCTGACAGGGCTAAGGCAAACTCTACCCCTCGCCTCTCCCCGGGCTCTTATCAGTCTCCTGTGATCAATCGTTCCATGAGTCCTGCAGAAGTCTTGAGAGAAGGTTCACCAACAGCTACCACCGATCCTAATCGTCGTGCTTCCCCACCGCTAGGAGAGGAGGTTGAAGAACCTGAGGAAGAGCGATTCGCCTTCGATGTTGATGAGGGCTGTGGGTTTGATGACTTTGACTTCCACATGGATGAACCCTTTGATGACAACATGACAAATGAGGATCAGGAAAATGATGATGGGAATGTTGGTGTGGCAGGTGGAGAAGAGGATAGTGGAGATATAAGACACATAGATGAGAACAGCAGACAGCAAGTTGTGACAGCTAACAACAACCAAAGTCAGATTCGCAATAGTTTGATCGGAAGGAGAGGAGGAGTGAGCTTGGATGAGGAAGATGGAGAAGTCATCGACATGACAGAGGACACTGCTTCTGCCAGAGAGAGCATTGATCTGACTCAGAACGAGAGTGATAGGGAAGAAACTGAAATAGAGGACGATCAGCAACCAAACATATTTCAGGTGAGAAATGTATGCATGATGTATCTTTCTGTTTATTTCAATTTGAGTTATGCAATATTTATGATTTAGCATTTTCTTCAGGGTTGATTTATTTTGGTGAGTTCAGTAAGAAAATATACAGATTTTAAACACTGCATTTGGTGGAAACCTACATTGCCAAGTCCAGTAATCCAAGATAGTTTTGCAGATCCACTAGAAATCATCTGGAAACTTTTCAGGAGAAACTCTCCACCAGAAACTCTTCAGGAGAAACTTTTCACTAGAAATGCTGTAATAGATCCCTTTCTTGCTCTATCCTTAAAATGTGTTGTAACGTGATCAAGTTTTTGATAGTCCTACATTTAACTTGTGGAAAGTATGTTTATGGCAGAGGCCTGTTTTTCTTCAGCTGTGACGCCCCCTCCTAAGAAGTACCTTACTATGCTCTCACTGTCTCCCCCCCCCGCCTCATCTCTCCCCCTTCTGCCTCTCTTTCTTTCTCCCTCTACCCCTCTTCTGTATCTAATACACCTTCTTATCTCTCCCCTCCTCTCTTTTCTACCTTACTCCTCTTTCTCTTTCTACCTCTCCCTCTCTCATGCTCACTTTATCTCATCTCTATCTCCTCCCACCCCTCTCGTACTTCTATCCCTCTCTTTGATATCTTCCTCAATACCTGTCTTCTCTCTCTAACCCCCCATTTATCTCTCACTTCCTCATGCTTCCCTATTTCTCCCCCCTTCTAATATTCACCTCGTCTCACCTTTTCTCACTCTCTCTTACTGCTTTCATCATCTCTGTAATTTTTTTCTCTCTCCTTCTTTTTTTTCCTCTCTCTATTTCTCTCTCTCTACTTATCCCTGTCTCTTTCTTCCCCTCCCTTTCTTATATTCGCCTTACTACTCTCTTACTATGCCCACCCCTCTCTTCACATGTCCTCTCTCTCTCTCTCTCTCTCTCTCTCTCTCTCTCTCGCCCCCATCATTTTGTCTCCTCTTGTCTCTGCTTCCTCTCTACCCCCCCCCCCCCCTCCCTCTCTACTGGTCCCTGCTCCTCTACCTTTCCTCCACTCTTCATATTAGCCTCTACATGCCAGAGTAGGCGCTTTCAACCAAGATGCCTCCCAAGATTTGGGAGATGAAGAGGATGAGGCTGAGGTTGTCTCTCATCAACCGGATGAATTATCAGACTCCTTTCTGCTCCAGCATCTTGCTACAACACCCAGCACCTCCACCTCCTACAAAGGTTTGTTCACTCTTTTTGTTCCATATGTGCATGGACCTATCATGGGTGGACTGCACTCGAATAGACTTCCTTTTATAAATGATGACCACCGCCTTCTAAAAATTCAAGACATTCAGGTGTTTCAAACAATATGCTGTATTTCTAATTACGCAGTTCCTTCCTCTGAATAACAAAAGAAAATCTGGTTTGAGAAATATGTCAACCGTTCTTTTCAGCCTTTGATGGGAGTTCATAGCTGATCTTTCTACACACACTGGAAATTAGATTGGAGGTGAGTGAAGGGAAATTTTGATAAAATTGCAGAAAGAATTTGGTCCATAACTTTTTTGGACATCTTCGCACATGAAATCGAGGTTAGGTAAAACACTCCTCAATAAACGATTTACAAGATATTTGTAAGGAAATATGGTTGCCCAATGTGCGATATGGAGCCATTTCTCTGACATGTTTTCAACAGTATCCTCGATTTATTAAAAAAAGGAAGCAACAATATAATCTGACATTCACAGAATCGTATCATTATACGATGTTCTACTACTGCACATGTACTTCAGTACATGATGTGGTTCTGAAATCTGCGCATACAGAATATATATTCCTCTAAATGCATCCAAAATTGCTTGTTTGGCGGTGGATCTCCCTCGATCAAAGAGCCAATTGTGTAAAATATTCCATTGTGATATCAATGCACGTGACTGCTGTATGAATAAATTACACTTTGTGCTGACTCCATTCCTTACACCTCTCTGATGTGTGTATTTTGTCATCAGTAATGCACCAAATCCCATAGAGTAGTATTTGTCTGGTCCAGGAAGGGTCAATCCGTAGTATTTTGGAGCTTTGTAACTCTTGGACTGTCTGCATGAACGAACTGCTTTACATAGGAATGTTGTGATTGCTGAATGATAATCAACAATCTTTTTTCACTCTTTAACAATTAACAATTTTGTTTTTAACTACAATATTTCAGAGCTGTTTATGTGCAAATGGAGGATCATGTGAAAGTATGATTAACAAATAAACTGAAAAATATGTGTTGTTTGTACATATCCATAATTTGTTATAATTCCAATACTATTATTCCAGTTAGCAAAAATCCTGTTTGATGATTATTTTGTACAGCTTACTCTCGATACAACGAGCACGGATATAACAAGGTTTCGTTATAACGAGAGAAATCTCTCGGTCCCAAAAGTTTCTACATGCAAACCTATGGTGCAACACATCGCTTACAACGAGCATGGTTACAACGAGATTTCGTTATAACGAGCTCATTCTGTTGACCCCAAGACAAAGAAAAACATAACAATTGCGTCCCGTTACAACGAGGAAGGAAAAATCGAGACATGAAAACACCGGCACCGCAAGGAGCCACACACACATCTCGTAATACACGTCCACACAACGGGAGCATGTGCACAGTTTCTAATGCATCACTCCTTCGCGATCGCACAACGTACGTACATTGGAAGCACATGGTTTCCAAGTCCGATCCTATCACGGCAATCAATGATAGACGGCGCGTGCTGAATTGGGGTGCACAGTTTCTGATACATCACTCCTTCGCACAGCGTACGTACATTGAAAGCACATGGCGGGGCACATGGTTTGCAAGTCCGATCCCATCGCGGCAATCAATGACACGATGCGTGCTGAATTGGGGGTGTGTCTGATGAGCAGCGATTGATTGGGTTTCTTGACAAAAACAAATGTGATCTCGGAAGGGTGAAGTATATTTCACACACTAAAATATGACAATGAAAGATTTGAAGAGATAATAAAATATTCTTCCTGAAATTAGAATACCACTGGAAATCATCACGATACGAAATGAGATACATGTATAAGCATGCAGGGCAGCGTTAATCTTCTACATGGAACCCCCTCGTAATAATTTTGGAATGACCCACAAAGAAAGTGCCGATCATGACGGTGTTGCTACGTCGTTGTGCAAAACCTATCAGACGAGCGAGACGCTCTTATCTAACTCCACCTTCCCCTCATATCCCGGCCGTTCAACCCGTTGCGCCTATTCTCTTGTTTGTCCAAACAACGAAACCGCATGTTTTCTTGTCCAGAAGATTACGATAACAATTGACCCGTTAATTTACTGGAAAATAACACCCATCGTATCGGGAATGGTCTATAATTCATTGAATGCAATTAGTTATCAAAACGTCAAAATATATCAAGGTAGGATGATGTGTTGAGCAAAAATGAATCCCCTTTTCAGTTTGAAAACGCATGTTTCCAATTCCTTTTTTCAGTTAGATAACGCATGTTTCCAAGACGGCTATGGATATGGAAACATAGTAAAACACATTGAACACACAAGCACACATGTTTCAATGTATTTTATTGTTTTCTATCCTGTTTGGATACAACAAGGTTTCGTTATAACGAGGAAAAAGCCCTGGTCCCGACGACCTCGTTATATCGAGAGTAAGCTGTACTGGGATCCCTTCTGCAACAGGTCTATTTTGAATTTGATACCTTCTTAGCAATGATCTGTATGGATTCATGGTACACACAAATCCTGTAGAGCAGGATTTTGTGTGGCAATGAAGTGATTCATTTCTGTACTCTCCTTTTAGGTCCAGTTATGAAAACACCTGCTATCTCCCGCCTCCAACAGGATGAGTACTTTCCCCCAGCCCCCATCACCCCCATGCCTGACTTTGCCTCCATGCTGACGCCAGAACTCAAGGTAAGAACTTTGACCCTTGACCTATGACCTTATCACCCCATGCCTGACTTTGACTCCATGCTGACACCAGAACTCAAGGTAAGAACTTTGACCCTTGACCTATGACCTTATCACCCCATGCCTGACTTTGCCTTCATGCTGACACCAGAACTCAAGGTAAGAACTTTGACCCTTGACCTATGACCTTATCACCCCATGCCTGACTTTGACTCCATGCTGACACCAGAACTCAAGGTAAGAACTTTGACCCTTGACCTATGACCTTATCACCCCATGCCTGACTTTGCCTTCATGCTGACACCAGAACTCAAGGTAAGAACTTTGACCCTTGACCTATGACCCTATCACCCCATGTCTGAGTAGATGCCTCCATGCTGACACAACTCAAGGTAAGAACTTTGACCCGTGACCTTTGAAACCCAGTTCCTAGAAAGGTACCGACCTTAGCTTGTTTTAAATCTATTTTTAGTCCTTGTTCTATTATATTTGAATGTTGTGGATACATGCAATCTGTAGTTCAATTGCTTAGCTATTGTTCAAAATTAGAGAAAAGTTGATAAAGAAGGATTTTACTGATCTTCAGGGGACACATTGTATACCCATCTCTGAAGGAAGTCTGTGTAACACAGAACACAGTACATATTGCTTGCACTAGCAGTATGTAACAGTGCAAAATACCCAGTGGACACAATGGCAGTGTCATGAGCAACCTGTTACAATCTATTTGTGTTTATCAGTAGTTTATCAGTAGTGTGCTCATGCACGGTACACAGGATGTGAGCGAGAGTCTGAATTGTTTGTAGTATCCAGGTTAACTGAACAGACCATGTCTTAACCCTAATACTCCCGGGGGGGGGGGGGGGGGGGCATTATGGCCCCCCCCTGTCGAAGTTTTGTCGGTACTTCCTAACGCCTCAATATTTCGAAACGAAATTTCTTGACTTTTTTCTCTGATCCTTCCCGCACATTTTAATACCAAATTTATGGCGATCGGACCTACCGTGCGGGTGTCAGATTACGTTTACCGAACACATGTCACTGAAATTTCGCAATTTCTCTATGTGACTGTGTATAACCCTATGGATAAAATCAGGAGCTTTTCCAATTTATGTAAATACTTTTCTAATAAGTGTTATCATTGTTTCAAATAGTGTAAATAATTACCACACACACACACACACCCACACACCCACATTCACACACACCCACACCCATGCATACGCATCTGAATCACAACGAAAAACAAAGAAATACATAAGAAAATTGAAAAACAATAAAATACATAAGAAATAATTACCACAACCTATCTTTTTCTTTTAAGAATTGATGAGGGAGTTATGAAAGACATTTGTACCAAAAATTGCTATTCCTGAGGCTTTATTTAGTGAGAAATACCAAAATCTATGAATTCTCGCATGAATTAGCATAAATTAATCAGTTAAAAAAAAGATAAAAGGACTTTTGTAAATTTAGCTATACAACTTTGTAGATTACATAATTCTTTACACTTGTGCAAAATTTTGAGGCAATCGGGCGACCCATGGCCGAGATCTCAGGGGGGGGGGGGGGGCCATAATGGCCCCCCCCCCCCCCCCCCCGGTAATAACAAGCTTTGAAATACCCCGGGAGTATTAGGGTTAAAGGGAATATACTGTACTGGGAAGACAAACAAGCCTTCAAAAGGTGATCGTCAGCAATCTTCTTGCCAACGGTCGTAAATTCATGTATTGTCCATTTTAGAAGCTTGCTGAAAGTTATTTGCTCACAAATTATCCTCATTTGGGTTAATTATTGATTAAATCAAAAAACCTTTAAAATGTTTTGAAGGCTTTTTGTCCTTCCAGTAAAGTATATTCCCTTTACAGTGGATGTTGCCATGTGATATCACCAATTGCAGAAGGAGCTGAAGAAGGTTGGAGTGAAACCTCTGGGCAAGAAGAAAGCCAGACTGCTGCTGACAGAGATCTTCTCCTACCTGCATCAAGGTAAGACTACCACAGCCTCAGGATTATGTGCAGGTAATCCTTAAACTGAAAATACTTCATATCGGCATCTTTCCAGTGGCAACATATTGTCCAGAATCATGGAAAATTGAAAAGTGTGATGCAAAATACATAAATGCCAACGAGCACAAGTGTGACTGGAAAATCCTACGGTTGCCTTAGGTACAAAGACGAACAAATGAATGAATAAACCAAGAACTCAATGTGACAGATGGATATCTTCTCAAGGCCATTAGTAGATGTACATTACAGTGCTTTGGTCACTTGAAGCAGGAAGGTGTTAGAACTGGAGTTGGCACGAAGATTAATTTATTCCTACACCTGTCGCGTTCATTGATAGAACAACAGAATATTTGACACGTTTGGTTCTTTGACCCAGTGACGACCGCCGCCAAATATGCAAGACAAATTTTGGATGCATTTAGAGGAATATATATTCTGTATGCGCAGAAGATTTCAGAACCACTTCATGTACTGAAGTGCATGTGCAGTAGTAGAACAGCGTATAATGATACGATTCTGTGAATTTCAGATTATATTTTCGCTTCATTTTTGTGATAAATCGAGAATACTGTCGAAAACATGCCAGAGAAATGCCTAAATATCTCATATTGGGCAATCATATTTCCTTACAAATATCTTGTAAATCGCTTATTAAGGGTTTCACCTTTCATGGAAACAACTTCGGTTTCATGTCTGGAGATGTCCGAAAAAGTTACGGACCAAATTCTTTCTACAATTTTATCAAAATTTCCCTTCGCCCACCCCTAATCTAATTCCCAGTGTGTGTAATAAGATCAGCTATGAACTCCCAGCGAAGGCTGAACGCTTGACATATTTCTCAAACCAGATTTTTTTTGGTGTGTAGAGGAAGGCACTGCCTAATTAGGAATACAGCGTATTGTTTGAAACACCTGAATGTCTTGAATTTTAATGAGGCGGCGGTCATCATAGATCAAAGGAAGTCTATCCGAGAGCAGTCCATCCATGATAGGTCCATGCTTGAAGTGATGACGTACACTGGAGAGGAAATGCATGGATGGGGTAGTACCTGGAAAGTGTTCAAGAGGAAGGCAGAGAACGCATTGGGAGCAGGATAGGGTTACACCTTGTTGCAGCGGGCAGCTTAGCACAGGATAGAGATCTGTAGGCGGACTGTAACTGTATCAACGTCCTGATATGGATATGCCATCATCAGTCCTTCACCCCTTGGCACCAAGCCATACAAATCACATTCAGGTCTTACACATGTTATGATCCTAGCAGACTCATAGGGTTAAATACTTGATTGTCATCAGTTGTCTATTCTTAAATGAATTTATATTCAGTTGTTCATCTTTTTTATCTATTCATTTTTGTCTCGCCCACCGGAGGTGAAGGCGAGACTAAGGGATCCAAATGGCGTCCGTCCGTCGTCCGTCGTCCGTCGTCCGTCACAAATGTTAAAGTTTACCTGCAAGACTCTCTTATGATCCATAACTTGGCAACTGTTACAGCAATGGCAGCCACACTTGGTTGATAGAAGCACTAGGGGTATCTTCATGTTATGGTGTTGTCAGAAGTCATGTGATGATGTCAAAGGTCATTTGAGGTCATATATTAAAGAGTATGTGCAAGACTCTCTTTTTCTATGTTAAAGTTTACCTGCAAGACTCTCTTTTGACAAATAACTTCACATGGGTTGCTTGGATTACAACCTAACTTGGGTCATAGATGCACTGGGGGTACCTTCATGTTATGGTACCGTTGGAGGTCACAGGATAAGGTCAAAGGTCATTTGAGGTCATACGTTAAAGTTTACCTGCAAGACTCTCTTTTGACAAATAACTTCACATGGGTTGCTTGGATTACAACCTAACTTGGGTCATAGATGCACTGGGGGTACCTTCATGTTATGGTGCTGTTGGAGGTCACAGGATAAGGTCAAAGGTCATTTGAGGTCATACATTAAAGTTTACCTGCAAGACTCTCTTTTGACAAATAACTTCACATAGGTTGCTTGGATTACAACCTAACTTGAGTCATAGATGCACTGGGGGTACCTTCATGTTATGGTGCTGTTGGAGGTCACAGGATAAGGTCAAAGGTCATTTGAGGTCATACATTAAAGTTTACTTGCAAGACTCTTGGTGAAGGCTTCCTAACTTGTGCACAGAATTGTGTGAGCATGTGTGAGCATTACTGATGTAGATTTAGGCAAACATTACTCATGCACATTTATGCAAATTTATTCAAAGTCACTGTGTTGCACCTGATTTTGATGTCTGTTTAAAGTTGCGTATTTGTCTGTTTCAGTTTTTCACAGGTTTTACAGGCAGGCACTACCTCTTAGGCTTTTTATTCCATCTCAAAGAAGGGGGAAGGTGGGGGAGGGGGAGTAGATAGAGGAAGTAGCATTGCGTGAAATAGCCCTTCTCATTTATGGAATGTTACATTCTATGGCAGGTATTTCACAATCAGCCAGGGATACAATTCTTTTGCGCAGCAACGGAGATCGCGATATTTCTGGTTATTTTCGCAAGTGGGCGAGACACAATATTGCTAATGCCTTGTTATGTATACAGTTGTACAATTATTAAGTAATATATTTTGCAGATTGCTTCACATGTGTATTCATACCTTATGCTTATGTTTTTGCAATGGATCATTTGCCTATATACAGGTATGTGTTTGTATTTATTTGTTTCTCTTGAAAATATACATATACATCTTCGATACCACAGAATCAGAGCAGCAACTTGAGTAGCGTTGAAATACTTCAGTATTTTGTCAACTTGCACTCATGACTGCTTGGTATAAGTACACGTATGAAGATGCCTGAAGAGCTTTCTTTTTTAACACAGGCAGGTTTTATCAGTCATAGACAAGTCACTGGTTGATCCAAGTGCAACATGAGGCTACTTTTCTTTACTTGAATTTGTTATTTTCTCCTGTTGTAGTCATGCCAGAAGATATATCCGACGATGAAAGTCAGACGGCTTCAACCGCAACTGAATCAGAACCTGCTGGTAAAGGAAGAGGCAGAAAAGGAAAGACGAACAAAAAAGATCAGAAACAGAAGGAGCCCAGAGCAAAAGCCAAGGGTAGACCACGCGATGACAACCACCCATCTGCAGCGTTGCAGGGATTGTCCCCAGGAGATGAGGGGTTGTTTGCACCAAGCAGACCCTCCAAACACAAACAGGCCAAGCGCAAGAAGGTGGACCCTGATTTTGTGGAGACGCCCACAAAGAGGACACGTTTTGAGCACTCCACAGAAGCTGATGCCGGCCCTCGGAGTCATGCATCAGGTAGGAGCGGTTCCCTCGTCAGGAGGGAGTTGGGAAGTAGCGATGGGACTGACGGAACTATAGAGGGCAGTGTTTGGATTGATGAGCCATGTAGCAGCCAGGACAGTCACAGCTCCAGCTTCGACAGGTGAGAAAGCTCTCATTTTGTGATTTTAGAAAAAACAGAGAATAGTTATATCCAGTGCACTCTTCATGTAAGTCTTGTTGTTTAGATCCAAACACTTACTTAACAGTGGGTGTCATGATCGATTACATCAGAGATTTCAGTAGAGTACCAAAGTGTGATGTCACGAGCATGCTATTAAGACAACACCATTCTTATTGTGAAGAAAGGGATGGAAACTTGAGTTTGTAAAGAGGTGTATAAGTCAATAAATAAGGGCTCACTCACAATAAGCAGGAAATAACAGTAATCCCTTCTTTCAATTGTGGTCACTCTTGTTTATACTCTCCATTGTTTAATCATTAATTTTCTTCTACTTCCAACATATATTTGAGACTACATAATAGACTGGCCATGCGAATGTGCAAAAGAAGCACGTAAATAGTTATAGGGCTATGTCATCTGAAAGCTACAGCAGTAGAGTTGACTACCACATGTGTCCATTCCATTGCTCTTGTTGTGATACTTAAAAACGTGCCTGCTTTCAGTCTTCATTTGATATGTAACGGTTTGATTGATGTTTCTGCCTTCCAGCAACAAGAATGACTTTGGAGAGAGCTTCATGGATGAAGAGGAGGACGATGAGGGCATCATGGCATCACAGCAGGTATTAAACATGGATAGGAAGATACATATGAGGAAGTTTAAATGACCCACAATATCAAAATGCATGTTGACTTCTGCTGATGCATATACGTATGATATCATCTTTGTTTTTGCTGTTACTCTCTGTAGTAATAAGATTGATTGGTCGATCTATTTAGCAAAGAAAAAGAAAAAGAGGAACATATGGGACTTGAACCTGCAAGCTACTGCTTGTCGGGCAATGATACTAACTATTGAGCTACCCGCCTGCTTATGGATAATGACACGATACTAAGGACCCATTCCACAAGGCCTCCATTTCTCCTGCTTGTATGTACATGTATTGATGAGTCCCTAGTAGGACGGCTGTTAATTTGTGGAGAGACAATAGACGATATGATCTTTGTACCTCACGTCACTAATTTCCAATGTAAATGTGTTGTCCAAAAAAAAATTACAATTTTTCTATTTTTCTTAGTGCTCCTATTCCATGCCTCCAAAAAAATCCTCCAGCTTAAAATTTCCCTCTTGAGATGATTAAAAATAGACATAAGCTACAGAATAGAGAGAACCATGCATATAACTAATCACAGCATTGATTACACAATGTCTTCATACAATACCACCTAAGAACCTTCCAAATAGTGATAATCATTGCTTTGTTGGAAATGTACGGATATAGCACAAGGAAGATTGAATATGTTTGCAACATCTATTATGCATGTGATGCTATCATAAGCAATATATATACCATTTCTGTTATGTATGCAAACTGTATCCATGATGTTTCACCTTTTGTGTACCACATTGACTTTCCTGTCAATTTGGCATTAACAGGAAAGATAGAGGGAAAGAGGGGTAGAGGAAGGAAACGAATGAATCGGATGACCAGTCTGAATGCATGGATTACAGAGAGAGGTGCAGGTCAGCGGGAGGTGAAGCTGATTCAAACAGCTAGAAACAGAGATTTGTGGCACTCCATGATCACCTCCATCTTGATAGATAGATAGATAGATAGATAGATAGATAGTACCACATACACATTTTAACACACATACTACACTCAAATGGCATAGAACAGCAGTTTATTTGGCATACAAAAGGTTAAACAATAGGTTACTAATACTAACCCCAAATCATGTCTGAGGTTTGTCGAAGTAGCAACAACTACCCGGTAATAGATTCAGAGTGCCTTCCACCCATTGAAACTTTAAATTGTGAAATACAGGTGAAAGTAATGATGCCTTACTACACAGTTAGTGGGAAATATATGAATTTATTACGTAAATGGCTTATTGTAGGTACATGTAGTCAATACAATTCCATAATTGCTTTTTCTTTTTATTTGTAACAGGTACGAGACATGCCAACAGCAATTTACAGATATATCAAGAGTAATCAAGATCTCTCTCACAAGATACTGAATTATGAGGTGAGAAATTTGTAGTTTTTGTATCCAAACTCCTATGTAATTAAGAGCTACGTGTACGCCTGCAAAGAAAGTTACTTTGATTAAAATCATAGAGCCCTATAACATGCATCTCTAAAAGTCAGTGGAGTAAAATGACATTCAATAGTGAGCATTAGTGGAGAGTCATGCATTACAAAGGTGATGTATATTACTAGATGACAGAATTAGGTGCTTCTTTCATAGAACTGTATTGCTCTTTAATTTGATGCATCTGTTAAAAAAATGCAAGGTATACAAAATATTGCCCCCAAGCCACATGCTTGTAGCAGCTTGCCTGAATGAGACATGATAACTACAGAATCTAATGCAAAGGATACATGTTATACCTGATTTGTTTCTGGGATATTTTGTTTCCCGTTTAGGTGATTGATTTTGAGGACTTCTATACTGATTTGAAAGAGGCGAAGGTTCCATGCTCAAAGGTCAAGCTTATGGAGTTCCTGGACAGTCAGGTATGATGATGGTCAAATCTGCTGCATGTATCCATGTGATATATATTGCATTGTTTGTTGTTGCTGCTATTCTTATTATTATGGCCCAAATTCACAACAGAGTTTAAGAAAATTTTGTGTGATATAAGCAAATAAGTACGCTTGATTTAGGGCATACTTTTCAAAAGGGTTCCTTGTAGGGTACTTAATTCATGCTAGTTTCTATGATTTAGACAATAGTTTGAGATTAGGATGATTAAACAATAGTTTAAACGTGGTCTGAATAATATTTGTAGTAACTAGTGTGACTTTAGCAACCTTCGCAAAGGCCCACATTCATTCTTGACCTTTTTGAAATATTTTTGCTTACCCAGCATGTTACTTATCTGCTTATACGCCACAAAATTTGCTTACATCGTGGTCTAAATTTAAAACTCCTTCACGAATGTGTTGCATTCATGTTATCTCTATTGCAATTGTTGTAGTTTTTGCAGTTCTTATTGTTGATTTTCTAGGAATGATAAAAATTATTTTTATTATATTATTTTATAAATTTCATTCTAAATTATTATATTTATTATTTTTTATCAAAGTGAAAAACATCAAAAGTTCCAAGTACAAGCACAAAGCTGAAAATGTTAGTGAAGTTGTTTTCATCCTGGTGCTGTGATATAACTATATCACGCTATCTTTGTCTGTTCTCTTCCACACATTTTCTTTTTATCTGTTCTTCTCCTCTTTCCCTTAATATTGACTTCTTTCTATCCCTCTACATCCTTTCCTCTCCCCATCTCTCTCTTTCTTTCTGCACCCGCTCCCAATTCTCTCTAACTCTTTCTCTATTTCTCTATCTCTCTATGTCTCTCTCTTTCTTTCTCTCTCTCTCCCATTATCTCTCTGTTTCCCCCTCTGTCTCTCCCCCTCTCCCTTTCTCCCCCGCCTCTCTCTCTCTCTCTCTTTCTCTCTCTCTCTCTCTCTCTCTCTCTCTCTCTCTCTCTCTCTCTCTCCTATTCTCTCTATGACAGTGCATTACATTCAGGAACAACGGGGGCCGCCGGCAACGCAAGACAAAGAAGACCAAGCCAAAGAGATGAGGCAATTTCTGGGCAAACTTTTACTTTCACTATAATATGTGAAAGTCAGGGATGGCCAGTATAGTGAGATGGAAACCACAGTAAGATACAGAACACCCCCCCCCCCCTTTCACCTGAAAATTTAATTGGTAGTTCTCCCCCTGGTACTAATCTCTAGCAACATATAAGCCAGACTGTGTTGTTATGGAGAGAGAGGAGTTCATTTAAGAGCAAATCCATATCAAGGACATCATTTTAAACCCTTTCCCTATTCACTGTCCCAACAAATATGGGAGGAAGTTTGTTATATTGTTATGTGACTTCTAGAATGCAGAAGTGTATGCTAATTCATTTTGAACTTGATTTATTGACTGTTTACCAGTGTTAACATAGCGAGTCTCATTAACAAAATATGTATGGACATTTGATTTCTCAAGTTGCAATTAATGAATTCATGGGTATAATTTTTTGTTCGGCAAAGTGCAATTGTATGTGTTGATATATATGCCAAGAAGAGGAGGGTATATTTAATGTGTCTGTATTGTTAATTATTATTAAAAATAATTTTCAACCAGTGCGCAAAGAAAAAGAAGATTGTGTCATTAAGGGAGAAATGTGGTTGTGGTAGTTTTAGTGGTTTGGCACTCGGACTTGTGATCGTGGGAAGATCCAGGGTTCAAATCCTGCGAGCTGCACTGCATCTTCTAAAGCGAGACATATTTTGTCCAGTGCATGTTCCTTACCTGGGGAATATTGGGACCAGGAAGGAGAAGAACACCTTGTGTGTGCTGGCTGGTTGATTTGAAACGCTAGGCAAAAAGATATGCTCCTCAGGAAATGGGGACAGTGCATACAATGTGACCCTTCACAGCAAAACCTGAATGAAAGACTCTTAGAGAAGTCAGGAAAATGACTGACTCGAACTGAAATCTGTCTCGCATAACACAACTTTCATCTTCTGTTGGGAGAAAGATTTGCAAAAGAAAGAAATCTTATCAATGACTAAAGCTAAATTCAAACACAGATACATTTATAATAAGCATTTATGTGTGTAACTCGTCTTAATATTCCTTTAATCTGAATGATTGACAGCCAAGACATAGATTTGATGAACTTGTTTTTGAGCGATCAACAATAAATGTACCTTGACATACTTGTGACCGATTGATAGTATACAAACAGAGATTGCTTTTAGGGACATGGTTGAAACTATAGGCCCTCGTTGATATCAAAACAATACTATTATCACGAGTCTGTAGACTGGGGAATTATAGTGTTGTTTTGAGATCACCGCAGGCCTAAAGTTTAATCATGTCATGAATATCAGAGCAGTATATGAGACACTTTTGCTAGGATGATTAGATCTAGTTCATGCATGTCAATCAATCAGGTGACAGGATTATCGAGATGAAGTATAGAATACTTATTGTGTCTCCACCACAAAGTATTTTTGGGCCCTGTGGGAATTGTGTTCAAAAATGCCAAGGTCACTGCATGTAAAGATTTAACCTTCATGAATCTTGGAATTCACTCGTGTGATATGAGCAGGGACATTTTATGTTTTAGATGGGACACTGTGTGAAGGAGGAATCATTACGTCTGAGAATACATTCTGCTATGAGAGGTCATCAGATAAGATTCTAAGTAGGACAAGATAAGTGTAAAATGGTGTGTATCTGTTTGCTTACAGTCTTGCAATTCTTCAAACAGTTCAATCAGTATCTTGTGATGAATACTTTTGTGAGAGCAATTACTGGTAATATTGTTATTCAGTTTAAAACTGAAAGCATTTCTTTTGAGACTTTTAGTGTAAGTATGCTTAAAACCATTCTCACATGGAAACTTCATTGTTCTTTATTTATTCCTCTGAAAAGTATGTGGTTTGAAATGAAAAATGCAAGTGGCTACATTCACTATTATCAGATCGATTACAACCCAAGCTATTAAATACACTGGTATATGTATTCAATTTATACGTGCAGAATATCATTATTTTATTTCAAAGGGTAGCAGCTCACAGGCTTTAGAGGTATGATGTATGTGCGTGTGTGCTTGTCTGTCTGTCTTTGTGTGTGAGCGTGCATGTATATCAGTCTGTATATCAGTGTGCATACCTTAGTAAACCGTAGTAAGTGACGGCTTCATCTCCTGCGAGATGTGAATTGGGAACCGGGGTTGTAATCATATTCAGTTACAAGGAGATTTATTACAAACAACCTATGAGATGCTATGACCTGGTAATTATATTAATGATGTGGGGGGAAATTGTAATGGTCATTTCCACCCCACCGAGGTAAAAGATTTACCAGTTCATCACAAAATGCATTGCGGGAACTGGGTATGAATGATATAATACACAATATATAGTGTAGAGAAGGAGGAGGTTCAGTGAGAAGGAAATAGGTGTGTGTGTGTGTGTGTGTGTGTGTGTGTGTGTGTGTGAGAGAGAGAGAGAGAGAGAGAGAGAGAGAGAGGGGGGGGGGGAGACAGAGAGACAGACAGAGATGGAGTGAGAGGAACATAGAAATAACACGCATGTTAGTGGAGATAAGTGAAGACCAACGAGAGAGAGAGAGAGAGAAAGGAGAAAGAGTGGAGAAGTATAGTGGAAAGGACGAGGGCTTTCTCGAAGATCTTGATAAAGATTCTCCTTTTCCATTCCCCAAGCAGCGGTAACATTTGCATCTTTGTCATATTCCTCTGTAAAAGCTGTAGCCATGGTTACCAAATTTTGTGAAATAGAGAATATCCTAGAAAAGAATAAATGTGTGGTATAACTTTCATAACTGAAGAAACAAAACATGCATTGATATTATAACTCATCACAATCTTACATTATATATATCGGTTATTCGCGTGACGTGACTTTTGAAAATGTGCTATGCTACCTTTAAATGTATTATGACATCAGTGCTGTGCGCTTCACAACATAACTTTCATCCAACCAGACTACTGTGTGCGACTCTGAGGATCACGCATAGAGTTAACTCTATTGGCCCACGCATCTGCACTGCGTATACGATACAAATTAATTGTGACGTAACATTGTTGCACGCACAATTTGATTTGTGCGCCTTGATTCCCGAAACTTTCGTCCAATCAAATTGCTGAAAGGATGAATCGCGCAAAAGATAATGAAGTCACATTGCCATGGCCACTCGATTTGTTTGGTGCTTCATTCTTCTTGAATTCCCCTTGCATACGGATGTTGTTTCTTGCATCTCCGATAATGTCTTCTAAACGAACGAGAAATCGTTTCTTCAAGAGATTCAGAAATGCTCTGAGTAAAGGTCTGCGTAGACTTTGCTGTTTCTTCAACGGTAAGGATATTACGGGTTAAATTTTATTGTATAGAAAGTCGGAGCGGTCTGAATCGTTCGGTTAAATATGCTTAAGTATAAAGATATTAAACCTTGCAAAAGTTTTGTTCTGATACAACTAATCATTCGTTAATTACAAGTTGATTACACATACGTGAAGTAAATACGGAGGATTCGTGACGTAACTTATGGCCATTTAGTGCCAAACAATATCGTTTGAAGAAACTTCATGTTAACTGGTCACTTAACATAGTCAATTTACTTTACCTTTGTTCTTCATAGAATGTCATGACGAGGAAGTCCGTCCAACTGCACTCACCGCGGATGACCTTCGAATGGTAAGTCTGGTGGGAATCTATACACTTCTTACATATAACGTGCTATTTTGATCAATGGACGGGTACTTTGCAGAAATCGTGGAATGATATAATTTATTTGATTTGACGGAATATATTGCCGGTGACTCATCTGTTAAAACGGCAGTCACAATTTCCAAGTTATTGATTTGTTTTACGAAATATAAAATCATGCGAATGCTACATCAGAGGAAAAGAAACATGTTTGACGATATTGTGACTTCAAATTGCATTAAAGAGACGATATTATTTGGATGATGTCCTTTCGGACATTTTAACTGACCCCCTTCTACCTCCCTCACCCTCTCTCTCTCTCTCTCTCTCTCTCTCTCTCTCTCTCTCTCTTCCTTCCTCCTCTCCACCACCCTCTCTTACGAATAACAACTGCAATTTCTTTCTTTTCTCTTTCAGTTCCACCTTTCAAGTGGACCGAAAGATATCGATGGCATCAGCAATTGCTCTTCAGTCTGGGGCTCACAGAGGGATATATCAGTCCCTCACATCGGCCCGATCATCGCTCCTACGAAAATGACAGGACAAGTCATGTACGATTCTGAAACCGGCAGCGTCATCTCGTTCCTGATTTCGTCGTACTTGTCTTTGTTTAATGAAGACGCGAACTACGACACGGACTCAATCAGCATAACAACGGTCAGTTACCTAACCGACGATACATCCAGCATAGACATATCTAGTCTTACCGATTACAGAATCTACGAGAGCGAAGACGATAACGTCGATGTTCAAGATAAACCTCACTCCTCATCTGTCGATGCGGAGCTCATCATTGATACTAGGCCAGTCAGTGTGGTCGACATCATCTTGGGGCAGTTATTGGACGAGGCTGTGACATCACTTGTTGCTCCAGCGTAGAGCAATCGCTTTCCGATACATATGGACATGTGTATAGAAAAGGAAATCCATATAACCGAGCTTTAAATAAAATGTTGACCATTCTACGCAAAAATGACCTTTAGTTTGATTTCTTTGCAATTTGTCTTTCAGTACATTCTGAGACCATGGAAACGCCTATCTGACATTGAGTGGTACACGTTGAGTGCAATATGCCATATGTTTCCAATCCCCGTGCTTATGTCGCTAGCTTTATCTATTCTTTTGTGATAATTGACACAATCATCAGTCTGATGAAGGAACGTAACTGGAAAAGATAGGGAAATAATTTTGTATCATTCCATCTAAATTTTCCAAAAGAAATATATGACAAAATTGAGGAAAGAAGGGGAAAGCTTTCATGGGGAAAATGGTTTTGCTTGATTTCAATGTTATTAATAGGGAGTGGTAATGGAGAAATGTAGCGACTATATTTTCAATTTCGGGAAGCAAAAGCAGAGAAGTGGAGAAAGCAAGATAGAACAATAGACAGAGAGAGAGAGAGAGAGAGAGAGAGAGAGAGAGAGAGACAAAGAGAGAGAAAGGGACAGACAGACAGACAGAGATACACGGAGAGAAAGAAAGACAGAATGAAGGAGGGGAAGAAAAAGAGGACAAAGAGGCGAAGTGAGAGATAGAAAGCAAGAGAATGGGTGAGAAGAGAAGAGAAATGATGCACATGCTAGGGAAAAGGAAGTTGAAACCGAAGAGAGAGAGAGAGAGAGAGAGAGAGAGAGAGGGAGAGAGAGAGAGAGAGGGAGAGAGAGAGGGAGATGGAAGAGAGGGAGAGTGTGTGGAGAAGAGTAGTAGAGAGGGGGAGAAACGGAAATTTGAAGAAGTAGACAGACATACAGAAATGGAGACAAGCACACACATACCACCTAGGCAGACAGAGGGATTAAAGAGTGAAAAAAAATTAAACTTTAATTTCCTAGTTTATTATCAACCTACATTTGCCAATATATAACAACCTCGTAATTTTGACAGCCAAACGTAATCAATACATAAATTTGATACGATTATGATATATCAGTCGGGCTTTCACCTTAAATGGGACATTTTGCTCAATACGCCAGGCAGGTAATAATGAGTTTCCTGGGTGATTGCAAAGTTGACTAACTCGGGGGATGATATCAGAGCTTTCTCGAAGATTCTCTTTTTCCTTTCCCCAAGCAGCAGTACCATTTGCATCTTCGTCAGCTCCTAAAAGCTGTAACCATGGTAACCAAATCTTGTGAAATAGAGAATATCCTAAAAATTCATAAATGTGTGTGAGTGTTGATATATGTTACTAAAGAAAGAAAATGTTATAACTTCATCACAGTCTTACGTTATATTTATCGGTTATTCGCGTGACGTGACTTTTGAATATGGGCTATACTATCTTTAAATGTATTATGACATCATTGCTGTGCGCTTCACAACATAACTTTCATCCAACCATACTACTGAAGTTTGAAGTTTGAAGTTTGAAGTTTGAAGTTTATTTATTATTTCTGACGACCCCTTTCGAGGTATGAGAAATACATAGTAACTTGTACAATACAATTTATATATATAAATATATATATACACACACATATGTTTTCTTTAAGAAAAAGAAAAGAAAACAGTTTCGAAATACATGTACATGTAATAGTATTTGCAATATTTACAAGTATTCACAGAAGCAATGTATTACAGTTTATAACACAGGCCTATAAAAAAGTTTGGATCAATTTATGTCTTAAATTTCGCCATTATGAGTTTAATGAACTTGGCAAGTTGTGATAATTTCTTTGAACTTCTCGTGTTAAATAATGATGACATTTTCAAGATATTTGGACGAATCACATAATAGCGAGAAATGTATTTTGCTCTATCATCTGAGAAGTAAGTACATTCAAACAGATAATGAAATTCATCTCCTATAGCATTCAAATCACATAAATTACATTTCCTTTCAGATCTAGGAATATTTACATATCTACCTGCAACACATGGCAGATGATGATTACCGCATCTAAATTTACATAGGTTTATCCTATCATTACAGTTCAGTTTTCTGAGATATGATTCGAAATCAAGATTATCTTTTACTATCCTATAATTTATGCATTGGCTATTATTTTGGACTTCATTGTGCCAGTTTTGCTTTATTGTATCTCGTATTCGTTGTTCAAAAACTAATTTCACCCAGTTTACATTCACCTGTTTCTGCTCTAACCAGATATGGCTTAATCCAGACTTATCCAACAAATCAATAATATTTGCAACCCATTTTGAAGTAAACGAACATTCAACATCTTCATGCATTGATTTCATTAATTTGAACATCATACAGGATAATTTACTCTGCTTACCACTGAGCAATCTGCACCAAAATCCTATAATTCGTGTGGCAACTACATTTGAAAGTTCATATCTACCAGTTTCTCTGTAAATCATGCAAATAGCTGTTGATTTATTTACCTTCAAAACATTTCTCAAAAAATTTCGATAGAAAATTTCAACCTGCGTAATATCTTCAAAGCCCCAAATCTCACTACCATATAGTAGTATGGGAAGCACAACCTTATCAAATAGTTCGCAGGCGATATCTGGTGGCAGAAGAAGTTGTCTTATTTTACCAAGAATTTTGAACATTGCTCTTCTTGCTTGACTCACTTGTTTTGATATGGCCTTTTTAAATCGGCCATTGTAGTTCATGGTTATTCCAAGATAAATGTAATCATCAACTATCTCAAGTTCATTATCACCGAAGGAAAATAATGGTTTCTTACGAATTTTCCCACGAGAAAAAATCATGACTTTGGTTTTCGAGGTATTAACAGTTAAATTCCAAAGAAGGCAATAACTCTTTAAAGCATTAAGGGCTGTTTGTAAATCTGTAGGATTTTCAGCCATAATGATTGTGTCATCCGCGTACAATAATACATACATTCGTAGGTATACCTCAATTTCATCATCACTTAGACAACTTCTTATCTGATCAGCAACATAACTTAAACCTTTATATGAACGACTAATATAATATTCAAAATCATTTAGATATATTGCAAATAATAAAGGAGACAAATTGTCGCCTTGGCGAACACCACACTTACAGTCAAACAGAGTGGATGTCTCATTGTTTAATCTGACACGAGACTTTGCTTTGTCATATAGATTATATACAACTGAAATTATTCTACCATTGATACCATTTGCAATAAGTTTACTCCATAACGATGACCTATCTACTAAATCGAACGCTTTTTTATAATCCACAAATGCACAATATAAACGTTTACCTTGTGCTAAATAGAGATCTATCAAGCTATTGAGCACAAACACGTGATCCATTGTGGAGTAGTTAGCGCGGAAACCTGCTTGTTCATCGCCCAAAGTACCAGTGTTTTCAAGGTAGGATGTCAGACGTGCATTTATCGCAGCGGTAAATAACTTCCCTAAACAACTTAAAAGAGTTATGCCACGATAATTATCAGGATCATCGATAGATCCCTTATTCTTGTAAAGCGGTACAACAATTCCAATACACCAATCTGTTGGGACAATTCCTGTATTCAATACAAGATTAAACAACTGAACAATGATGTATATTACGCAATCTGGACAATTCTTTAAGAATTCATTTATGATATTATCAATACCATTCGCTTTGTTATTCTTTAATCTTTTGATTAATGTTATTATTTCTTCAGAAGAGAAATTTCTGTTAATTTCTTCATTTAAAGACTGCGTAATGTTTCTTGGATCAAACGTATTGCTATGATTTGAAGTATCTTCTGAGACTGATTGATTATTGTTTAATTTTTGGAAGTGGTTAACAAATGCTTCCATTGTGATATCACCAACTCTTTTGGGAGTGCTGTCATCTTTATTAATAATTTTCCAGTATTCTTTCGGATTGCTACACTTCAAGTTCCGAATGCGATCATGTAAATTTCGAAAATACCTTTTGCGTATCTTTTTAGTAAATCTTTTGTATTTTCTGGCCTCTTCTTTTATCTTTTTTTTGTAGTCTTTTGGTTTCTGTTTCGAAAACTTATTCTTCATTTTAAGATATTCAGATCTTCTAGATATACACTCGCTATCGAACCAAGGCTTGTTATTTTCGTTGTTGGATTCTTTGTTATTTTTCTTATGTTTGCATAACATAACTATATCCATTGACTTAGCTGGTTCTAAGAATAAATTACGTAGATTTTTACAAATGTCATCAACATCTGCTTGATTAACATTCGAGGTATCAACGTTCTCCATTTTTGAAGTCAAAGTTTCAATATCTTTGGCAATAAAATTTTCTTTATACTCTATACATCGATTGCTATCCCAGAATATCTTATAATTAGTTTCATTTTCAGACAGTTGATTTTGGTTTCTATCACATATAGAACTATCATTTGGCGTTTCCCGTCGGAAACTCGTTTCTGTAGGGAAACACTCTAGTGTCAATTCAAGCAATGAGTGAACGTCAGACAAGCAAGGATCAAAATCGTGAATTTTGAAATCATTTACCACCAACAAAAGACTTGGAGATAGAATCGCGTAATCGACTGTACTGATGCCATTCGTTTTTTCACAAGTATACGCCCCTATACCCTTATCTGATCCGAATCTACCATTGACAATTCTTAAGTCTACACTTTTACACATATCAATTAATCGTCGACCGTTGTTATTAATATATTTGTCTTGGTTAAAACGGGTAGATTCTATACCAAGTGATTCGAGTGTTTGGCGAGAAACATATGAATCAGTGTTCATTATATCAATGCCAATATCTTGTGTAATACAGTTCTCCAAACATAAATAATCATCCAGAGTACCTGTTCTGGAATTAAAGTCACCGATCAGACATATTGGTAAATTTAGATCACAAGACAAACTAGATATGTCCTCACATAAGGTATCAAATATATCGTTTTCATGGTGAGTAGAACCTTCATGGGCAATATAAACTGCTCCCAAAATAAAGCTCACACCAAAAGCGTTGTCAACTTTCAACCACAAGACTGAATTTGATGACATATTATCAATGATACTAACACAATCAAATAAATTATCACGAATAAAAACACACAAACCGTGGATTCCTCCATATTTGTGGTTTACATTTTTTTTACGCATAGATATATGATTGAATCCTGAAAATACAATATTGTTTGGAACATCCCATTTTGTTTCAGACAGAGCAATAAAATCAAATTGATCAAGATAAGTTTGTAACACTCCCTGATTAATTTTACCACGTAACCCACATACATTTAATCCAGCAATTTTCAAAGTTTTCTTATCGGTACTAACTTCTTGTTTATCATTATGAATTGTAACACTTTCTGGTGATTGTTCGGGGTCTTGCCTGTCCTAAATATCAATGAATAGATCCGTTGCCTTCAGTTTGTCCTCAGACCATCCTAGTTTGAAAAGGTCGTCAGGATTTTCAATTGTTACCTTGGACTCCTTTCCTCTCTCTCCCTTGGTGATGCACTGAATCTTCCCGTCTGAGGAGTAGGCCTTTATGATGTTCGGGTCTTTTCTCACCTCCCTCAGCAAGCGGCTTCGGAGGGCCGTGAGGTCTTCATAAATGAAGACCGGCCTGGAGGTGAGATTGGTAGAGCGGCTGATGCCGGAAGCGGAACCAGAGTTGACGGGACCAGAGGTGGACGAAGCTGCGGGACCGGGGGCGGACGAGGCTGTGGGACTGGAGGCGGCTCCGTCATTCTTGGAGGGCTTCAGCTTCCTCTTGTTCGCCATCATCCTCGACTTCGTGTCTCGCCTGACGAACTTCGCGATAATCGGACGCGGCCCGCTCCCACGGCTCTTCACCCGGTGGCTCACACTGATGTCGGTTGGGCTGACATCCACTCCGATCGCTTTTCCGATATCCATCACGATCTGGTTGGTGTCCTCCTGGCCCTCACTCTCTGGAATCCCGATGATCTTGATGTTGTCTCTCCTTCCGTATTGCTCAAGAGCATCAATCTCCCACTTCTGCGTCTTAATTTCAGCTCTCACTTTAGTTGAAGCGCCCAAATCCACCATGCCGAGATGCTCCTTAATGGCGAGCTCGGTTGCTGACTTGATGGTCGCCATTAATACCGGCTGGATGCCAGCCAGGACAGCAGCAATGATATCTCCAACCATGGATTTTTCTACCACTGTAGCGCTCTTCTTGGTTTGGTCATTTGAACGGACAACACCGACTTTCTCCAACGACGACAAAACCGCTTCATTAATTTCCGTGAGAAAGTTGTCACCTTTCTCATCAGTATGTACACAATGATCTTTTAGAGTCGCGAACCTGTTGGTAGCCATGATCACCGATGAGACTGGATGAGGTGCGCGTTAGAATCTTCTTGTCCTTTATGACGTCACAGTTTATCTGATGATGATGCTGGTGGTGATGAAAGGATTGCGCTCAATGGGTGCGCTCACTGTAACGCGTTTAAGAGTTTATAAATTGCGCAAAAAAAAACAAATTTGCGCGAAGAAATCAGTTATTCAAATAATAAAAACAAAGTTTCTTCACTACAAGTACGGAAATTTTTTGCATAAAACGATGAAAATCAGACTCACTGAGCAAGTTGGGAAATGGTAATTATCACAATTGAAGTCTATACTAAAAGTCCTTCAGCCTGGTATAAAGTTTATGATCCAAGTCCAAAAACTCTCTCAAATATACACAAAAGCGCCGAGAGCACACTCTCGAAGGTGCTATCTCCACCAAAGAAAGTACAAACATCAAGAAAGATACATAGAAACATAGAAAGAAAGATAGGTGCATAGATAGAGGGTTAGGTATATAGATAGCTGCATAGAAAGAAAGATAGGTGCATAGAAAGAGGGTTAGGTATATAGATAGCTGCATAGAAAGAAAGATAGGTGCATAGATAGATGGTTAGGTAGATAGATAGCTGCATAGAAAGAAAGATAGGTGCATAGATAGGTGCGACTCTGAGGATCACGCATAGAGTTAATTCTATTGGCCGACGCATCTGCACTGCGTATACGATACAAACTAACTGTGACGTAACATTATTGCACGCGCAATTTGATTTGTGCGCCTTGATTCCCGAAACTTTCGTCCAATCAAATTGCTCAAAGAATGAAGCGCGCAAAAGACAATGAAGTCACATTGCCATGGCCACTCGATTTGTTTGGTGCTTCATTCTTCTTGAATTCCCCTTGCATACGGA
Organism: Arbacia lixula; assembly: GCA_963669155.1. Taxonomy (NCBI): domain Eukaryota; kingdom Metazoa; phylum Echinodermata; class Echinoidea; order Arbacioida; family Arbaciidae; genus Arbacia; species Arbacia lixula. Next base: position 22,827,720 of record OZ022582.1, on the reverse strand, counting down.
TGATGTTTCTTGCATCTCCGATAATGCCTTCTAAACGAACGAGAAATCGTTTCTTTAAGAGATTCAGAAATGCTCTGAGTAAAGGTCTGCGTAGACTTTGCTGTTTCTTCAACGGTAAGGATATTACGGGTTAAATTTTATTGTATAGAAAATCGGAACGGTCTGAATCGTTCGCTTAAATATGCTTACGTATAAAGATATTAAACCTTGCAAAAAGTTTTGTTCTGATACAACTAATCATTCGTTAATTACAAGTTGATTACACATACGTGAAGTAAATACGGAGGATTCGTGACGAGACTTATGGTCATTTAGTGCCAAATAATATCGTTTGAAGAAACTTTATGTTAACTGCTTACTTAACATAATCAATTTGCTTTACCTTTGCTCTTCATAGAATGTCATGACGAGGAAGTCCGTCCAAGTGCACTCACCGCTGATGACCTTCGAATGGTAAGTCTGGTTGGAATCTATACACTTCTTACATATAGCGTGCTATTTTGATCAATGGACGGGTACTTTGCAGAAATCTCGGAATGATATCATTGATTTGACGGAATATATTGCTGGTGACACATCTGTTAAAACGGCAGTCATAATTTCCAAGCTATTGATTCGTTCCACGAAATACAACATCATGCCAATGCTACATCAGAGGAAAAGAAACATGTTTCACGATATTGTGACTTCAAACTGCACCAATGAGACGACATTGTTTGGATACATGTAATGTCTTTTCGGACATTTCAGCTGACCCCCCCCCCTTCTCCCTCCCTCCCCGCCTTACACACACACACACACACACACACACACACACACACACACACAGACACAGACACACAGACACTTTTTTTTTTTTCATAATGTTTTTATTGGGGATTTCATTCAAAATAAGCATCAATACATCCGTATATAAATCAATATAAGCAAAATAATATAATACAAGTCTTCATTTTGTTTCTACAGCATAATTTTCTTTGATAAAACATCAGTTAATGAGCAAAACAAGGAAGAATGAAACCCCTTATATACACATATATATGAAAAAGAAAACAAACAAAAAAAGAAGACATGCATGCACACATAAACCTTTATCACCCCGACCCGACCCCCCCCCCCCCGAAAAAAAAAAAAAAATACATCTGCACACACATCCCTCGACCACACGACACACACCCACACACACCAGCACCCACCGACTGCTTTCAGTCTTGATGAATTGAATCTGAAGATAAATGTCTTGACACTGGTTGTAATTTGATACTTTCCCATTTTTGTAGATGTTTACATAGTTTGTTTCTTTTTATAGCCAACTCTTTTTCCTCATCCTTATATTCCAATATTATTTTAAACAATCTATCTAAGTTAGGAACTGCACCCTCTGACCTTGACCGATATATGATATACTTAATTGTAAAAATTAATGTATTGCAGCACTTAATCCTAAATGAGTTTCCTAGTATTCCAACATGAACATTTTCCCACTTTACGTTTTGTAGTTCTACAAGCCCAAATCTTTCAATCACTCCCTGCCATAGGGGCTTGACATATACACAGTCCCAAAATAAATGCAAATATGACTCCGTCATTTGTTTACAGAAAGAACACTGGTCGTCTTCAACAAAACCAAATCTTAATAGATGTTCTTTTGTATAAATTGCTCCGTGGAGTAATTTGTACTGAAATTCCTTAATCTTTAACAAAAGCGTTGTGATTCTGGGTTTTATAAATATATCTTTAGTTTCCTTTTTTGAGAATTCAAAATCATTTTGACCATCCCGAATTTTTAAAGTGTATAAACGTTGCAAATCTGTTATAAAATTATCGTAGACCTTTCTTGATATTAGGTCTCTCAAAAGGATCGTATTTTCTGATATCTTTAAAGTAATATTAAAATCTCGTACATCTACTGAGTAGTATTTGTCTGGCCCCCCATCAAATTTCCCGCTCTTTAAAATAACATTGCACATTTCCCAAATCTTAGCTATGTTATCACTACATAGACCTAAATTCTGAAAGTATGCCAGTGGTCTGATTTGATTCTTATTGAGAATGTGATCAACTAAATAAATATTTTTCTTATACAATTCTTCATGAAAAATCATTTTGTTTTTCTGAAGGTAGTTTTTATTATTAAAAATTATTGGATTAGTTTTCCCTTCTTGAAAATTCCTACAGCTCTCCATATCCTGCCATGCTTTTAACATTTCTAAATAAAATATTGGTGCTTTGACTGTAAGTAGTTTCATATCATAATTGCAAAGGGAAACAAATCTTCCCCCAACCGTCCTAAAGATATGGTCAAAATACAATTTCCATCCTATATTCCTTTCTCCATACAGAAGTCTCTTCAGCCACATAAGCCTTTGGGTTTTCACAAATAAATCAAAATCAATCATTCTTAAACCTCCATCACCATAATCTTGGTAACAGATCGCTCTTTTGATACGATCTTTCCCATTCCATATAAATTCAAAACATAACTTTTTAATTTCAGCTACCACCCATTTGGGCACAACTAAAGCCGAAGAGACGTAATTCAGTTTGGAGAGAGCAAAAGTTTTAAGTAAATGGATTTTCCCCATAATGGTCAGATCCCTTTGCTTCCACCAACCCAGAAGCCTTTTTATTTTACTAAGTATCTCTTTATAGTTAAGTTCCTCCCTAATGTTAATATCCAATGAAAAATAAACTCCTAAAATTTTCACTTCTGTCACTCTATTGCCCATGGGAAGTGATTGCGAACCCTCAATGCTTTCCCCTAACCTCATGACATTTGTTTTTTCAATATTAACTTTTAGCCCACTTGATTTAAAAAAAGCCTGAAAAATATCCTTTAATCTCAAAATTGAACTTATATTTTTAACAAATAAAGCAATGTCATCAGCGTACAAGACTTGTCGAATTTCAAAATTACCAAACTCTATACCTTTGATTACGTTATCGTTTCTTATTGTATGTGCTAATATCTCAATTACTAGGAGGAACAAATAAGGAGAAAGTGGGTCACCTTGCCTTACCCCTCGCTTAATATCAAAATACCCTGTCGAGACACCTCCATTCATCACACAACTACTTATTCCATTGTACATTGTTTTAATCCATGAACAAAAAGACGGACCAAAGCCAAATGATTCTAGAGCTTTGAAAAGGAAATTGTGAGAAATAGAGTCAAACGCCTTTTCAAAATCAACTGCTATTAAGAAAAAATCCTCCTCATTACTATTAATACTATGAAAAATCATATCGTCTATCAGACGTATTGCTTCTCCAATATATCTATTTTTCATATAACCTACTTGATCTAAATGAATAATTTCATCTAAAACATCTATTATTCGGGTTGCCATAACCTTTGCAAGTATCTTATAGTCTGCATTTAATAATGTGATCGGTCTATAATTTTTGATATATAATGGATTTTTGCCTTCTTTTTGTACCAAAGTGATTACACCTTGTTTCTGAGATGTCGACAGTCTTCCCGTATCAACAGCTTCATTAAAAACTTCAACCAACAGCTTTCCTATCAGTGGCCAAAACGTTAGATAAAATTCGACTGTGAATCCATCATTGCCAGGAGATTTATTAATTTTCATACTCTTTAACGCTTTATAACATTCATCTATAGTGACTTTCCCCTCACAAGAACTTTTGCTTACATCGTCTAATTTGGGGGTGTTCTTACACATATTGTCAATGAATACATCTCCTGTCAATGATTTTTCAGAGTACAAATTGTCATAAAAAGAACGAATTATTTGCATTATCCCGTTTTGCTCTTTTGTTATTTCCCCATTCTCATTGTACAGTTCCGTAATAATTGTTTTCTTTTTATTCCACTGAAGTAACTGCTCAAAATATTCTTTATTCTGTTCACCTTCTTCACACCAAGCTGCTCTTGACCTAACTTTAAGTCCCTCTACACTGTTATTATACAATTTCTTTAGCTGACTCTTTTTATTGTCAATATCATTAATAATTGTAGAACTTTCAGAAGAGGTCATCAAATCTTTCTCCAGGGTTGTTATATCATTCTCTAGTTGTTTTATAAAAGTTCTTTTCTCTTTCGATTTTTTCCTTGAAAACTTCATTGCAAAACTTCTCATTTTCATTTTTAGAAAATCCCAAAAAGACGATTTAGATTCGAATTCCTTTAACCACTTTCGTTCTAAAGTTCGTATTTCCTCTGACATTCCTTGAACAAAATCTCTATCCAAGCATAAACTGCTATTGAATTTCCAGTACGACTTTCCGTATCTTCCATAACTTTTAGTAGATTTTAATTCAAAATATATGCTGGAATGATCAGGAGCTATTGATGTTATTATATCACAATTGCCAACTATAGTTTCTAAATCTTTTGAGATGAACCAATAGTCTAAACGACTTTGAACCAATGGATTATTTTGTCTAAAAGTAAATTTCCTCGTCCGTGGGTTCCGTTCCCTCCATATATCAATTAAGCCTTGTTTCTTCAAAAACATCTCCAAATGATCTACAAAGGTAGTTCTCACATTAAGCGTTCTTCCAAAATAATCCAAGTCTTTATTTAATATTACATTAAAGTCTCCCCCCAAAATGAGTGAATAATTGCAAGATAACAACTCAGAAATATCTTTATCTAAATTTTGTAGAAAGTCTACTTGTTGTTTGACTTTTTCCCTTGTTGGAAAATAGACATTTCCTAATACTACAATTTCCCCCATCAAGTCTCCTTTAAGCAATATAAAGCGTCCATCATTATCTTTCACCACCTTTTCCAGCTTAAAATTCAATCCAGGTGCTAGTAAAACAAGTACCCCTTTGCTGTGATTCGTCCCGTGACTGAAAATCATTTGTCCTCCCCAGCCTTTTTTCCAATCTCCCTCGATATCCTGTGAACTATAAGTTTCTTGTAAGAAGATTACATCACCTCTTTTTTCTCTAACCCAATCAAAAATTGCTTTCCTCTTGTGTCTGTCCCTTATACCTCTGACATTAACTGAAATGAAATTCAAAACCTCCATAATTTCTTCAATATTTTAAACAAAAGACCCGAGCAGGATAACGTTTTACCAGATAAACTATCTAAGGACTCGAATACTGTTGCACCAGTGTCAATAAAAAATTCAATGCATCTAACATCTGACTCTCTAGAATGGAACATATCTATTTGTATTTTCATTACAAGACCTAAAGCAGTCACACACTCACCACACAACATGACACACCCCAAATCACCACTACAAACATCCATACCGTGTTTAACATGCTCTACCGCACACATAACTTTAAGTGCGAGAGCTTGAGCCCCTCCCCTTCCTCCTTTGAACTAAAACTGCATTCCACGTGTAATTCCAAAATCCTTTATCTAAAATATGTACTGGTTGGGTTGTTTGCATATAAATTATGAATAAATCTAAGATATAATTACATCTCTTAAGAAGAAATGGCTTCTACTTCCCAAATAAATGCAACCTTTGTTCCCTGGAGAATGCAAACTACGTATGTATATTAAATCTACGTTCTATCCCCCCTTTAAAAAAAAAAGAAAACAAAAAAAAAACTTATGTCTGACTTCATGCCCGGTATGATAAATATTTTGGAAATCAACCCTATTAACCCAACATAAAAAAAGCTTATGCATGCATGAGTGTTACTGTATGAAGGAAAAGCTTTAAACAAATTCATGTGTATATTACAATTCCTAAGACACATAACATCAGTAACCACTATTGTTATGCAGGTTTCAACAGCTGGAAATTATATCATTGCTTACGTTAAATTGAAACAAAATCTGCATGCCGTAGAATAACGATAATGCTAAAAGGGAACATCCACGCCATGCTATTATCAGACCTCATACTATTATACCATGCATGAATGTGAAAAAAAAAAAGAATGCAATCAATCTCCCTTTTTTCCATGTCATTCCAACCGAACTTCGTTCTGTATGCCCACCAGTAACTACGAGCAAATATCTTGCCCAGAAAATAAGTGCATGATTCAAACTACCAAGTATGCAAATAAGCTGGTGACAGAACAATAAGTATCAAGCCTATGACCCTGCCTTCCCCAAATATTTTGGACATCAACCCTATTAACCCAATTTAAAAAAAAGCTTATGCATGCATGAGTGTTACTGTATGAAGGAAAAGCTTTAAACAAATGCATGTATATTACAATTCCTAAGACACATAACATCAGTAACCACTATTGTTATGCAGGTTTCAACAGCTGGAAATTATATCATTGCTTAAGTTAAATTGAAACAAAATTTGCATGCCGTAGAATAACGATAATGCTAAAAGGGCACATGCACGCCATGCTATTATCAGACCTCATACTATTATACAATGCATGAATGTGAAAAAAAAAAGAAAGCAATCAATCTCCTTTTTTCCATGTCATTCCAACCGAACTTCGTTCTGTATGCCCACCAGTAACTACGAGCAAATATCTTGCCCAGAAAATAAGTGCATGATTCAAACTACCGAGTATGCAAATAAGCTGGTGACAGAACAATAAGTATCAAGCCTATGACCCTGCCTTTCCCGATTCAACAAAACATACCATCATGTACACTCAATACAGTTCTCAGTTCTATACCATGAATGTGAAAAAGGCGATAACTCTCGTTCTTTTCTTTTCCGTTCTGAAAAAAAAAACAGCGGTGTGTTTGTGCAAAGTAATCATTATATTTTAGTTAAATATAAATAGCTTGCAGAATAAAATCCGTCCATGATTTATCTAGCCTATATGCAGATAAGCTTTAAACAGAACAATATATATATACTTTTACAGCAGTCAATATCAAGCCTAATCCTGCAAGTCTTCCTTCAAAACATCACCTCTTTTGTACCCAATACAATTCTCATCTGTTAAACCATGATGTGAAAAAAGTGACTCATTTTCCATGACGTATCAACCTAACTACGGTCTATATAGCAGTAATCATCAAATATTAACACAACTTGCCTAGTAAAATCATTGCATGCACAAATAAGCTTTAAATGAATAATTAATGATCAGCTTGGCAATCCAGTAACCGCAAACATACCCTCAGTTTTGCATCATCCTGTTAACACCACGATGGATTTTACGTATTTTCATTATTTAGATATAAAGTTCCACTATAAATCAACCTTGCCCTTCACATGCGTACTAATGAGTTTTAAGTTCATCCAACATTTTTTTTTGTTTGCAATAGTTATAAAACATTGAAATGATACAGTGTATAAATTCCCAAATAAGTTTAAATCCACATCCTTTTTTTTATAATATAATGTTGATTTCAATTTGTTACTGTAATCATCATGTCTTCTTATCAGAGAGAAACAAAAAGAAAAAAAATAACACAATTTGATAAGTCAATTAGAGCTTCATCTACCTGATTGTCAAAAAAAAGTGAGAAAAGGAAAAAAAAATTGTCTAGCAAGATCAGTGAATGATTCATCTACCTCATGAAAATGAGACTGTGACAGAAAAAAAAATATGCAGCTCTGTCAAATTAATTCCAACAATGCAATTACAATTATCTCCATATAGGCCTCGTGTACACTCATACTACTGAAACGCGAATGTGAGAAATGCATTCAATTTTTTTTTCAATGCCGTTCTAACTAAACAACAGTTTATTCTTATAATAATCATCCTATTTTAGTATTCTATCACAACTTACTCAATAAAATCTGTTTATGATTCATATACCCCATGCAAAAGTTGGGGATAGAAATTTCAAGCCTATATAGCCCTGCGAATCTTTCATCAAAACATAATCTCTTTTCCATTCAGTACAGTTCTCATTACTTGGCATAGCTGTGTGCCGGCAGTACTTTTCACATAAACCAAGTTCATTTCATGCTCCCCGATGTAACTAAAAAGGATATCATTTTGATAACTAGTTGACACTATAATAAGAATTTCCGCTACAACATAACATCGCGTCATATTGCTTATATGTTGTGATCAGGCACTGATAAATTCATTATCTCTGTATAACTGAAACTCCGATATTCTTCAAAATCTCACAGCATATAGGGTAGCCGTGTACACTCAGGAGGTGATCATTTAAAAATAATAGCCTTCCTTTAAGGTATCGAAAAACAAATTGAAAATTTACATTTGCACTTCCTCTCCACACAGCTTGAAGCAATATTCCATCATATTACCCGGGGAAAAATATCCTGGTCCTCTCAACATTGCAGATAGATTGCAGAGATCCCACGTAGTCCTATGCTGTTTTTCTCTTCTGTTTTTTTTTTTTTTTAATTTCATCGCGCTGTATCTCCTTTGTATCATTTGCGACCACTATAATGAATTCATTTACTTCCACTTCTCCTTTGTCATTTATGAACACCAGTGTAGACCTTCTAATTCCCTCCTTCCATGTTCTCCTCTGGCATGTCTGGCAAACTCTCCACGAAGTTCCTCTGTTTTGCTATCGGCAGCCATATTTTGTCGACGAACAATTTCGCAGGTTCAGATCTAGAGAAATAAGCCAGCTTTCCTGCCTTTCTCGCTGCAAACAGAACCGGCATTTGTGCTTGTCTTGACCTTCTTATGCGCAAAGGAATGTCCTCCCTGATTGACATTTTTGTTCCTTTCAGATTTTTTGCATTCCGCATGATGTTTTCTCTGTCGGCGTATCGCACGAAACGTGCCTTGATAGGGCGTGGCCTCGATGTCGCTGCAATTCTATGAACCCGCTGGTACTCTATTCTATTAGCTTCCTCTTCAGTCAGTTTGAGTGCTTTTTGGTAAAAATCCTTCATAACTAACCTTATGTCTTCACCTTCCTTCTCCGGTAGTCCCATGAAGATCAGATTCTCTCTTGCCACATACGTAGACAGCTTATCGATTTCCATTTGCAGAGCCGATTCCTTTTCCACCACTTCCGCTTCCATCACCTTCAGTTTTTCCTTCGTTTCTTCTAACTCTTTACTTTGATAGGCAATGGCTTCTTTCACATCTTTAAATTGTGACTCAATCTGTTTCATCTGTCCTTTCAAACTGGCTTCGAAAGATGAAAACTTTTCCTCCAACCTTTCCGTTTGCTGCTCCAGCAGCCTTCGAATGGGGGGAAGCAGGCTGACATCAGGGCTCGGCGGGGAGCCGGCTTCAGCCCGCGGTCTTTTCGAATTTCCTTTCCCACTATTACGTGAAGTACTCGCCATGCTTTATGCACTGGTTGGGAGAGGCTCCAGAAAACACGTCTTCACACACCCATAACCAAAAACACACACCCACACCACACCCACAACACACACGCACACACACACAAACAGACACACACACAGACACACACGCACACAAACACACACACTCTCTCTCTCTCTCTTCCCTCCTCCTCTCAACCACCCTCCCTTGCGAATAACAACTGCAATTTCTTTCTTTTCTCTTTCAGTTCCACCTTTCAAGTGGACCGAGAGCTATCGATGTCGTCAGCAATTGCTCTTCAGTCTGGGGCTCACAGAGGGATATATCATTCCCTCACATCGGCCCGATCATCGCTCCTACGAAAACGTCACGACAAGTCATGTACGATTCTGAAACCGGCAGCGTCATCTCGTTCCTGATTGCGTCGGACTTGTCTTTGTTTAATGAAGACGCGAACTACGACACGGACTCAATCAGCATAACAACGGTCAGTTACCTAACCGACGATACATCCAGCATAGACATATCTAGTCTTACCGATTACAGAATCTACGAGAGCGAAGACGATAACGTCGATGTTCAAGATAAACCTCACTCCTCATCTATCGATACGGAGCTCATCATTGATACTAGGCCAGTCAGTGTGGTCGACATCATCTTGGGGCAGCTATTGGACGAGGCTGTGACAGCACTTGTTGCTCCAGCGTAGAGCAATCGCTTTCCGATACATATGGACATGTGTAGAAAAGGAAATCCATATACATGTAACCGAGCTTTGAATAAAATGTTGATCATTCTACGTAAACATGACCTTTAGTTTGATTTCTTTGCAGTTTGCCTTTCAGTACATTCTGAGACTATGGAAACGCCTATCTGACATTGAGTGGTACACGTTGAGTGCAATATGCCATATTGTTTCCAATCCCCGTGCTTCCGTGTAGCTTTATCTATTCTTTTGTGATAATTGACACAATCATCAGTCTGATAAAAGAACGTAAAAGGAAAAGATAGGGAAATAGTTTTGTATCATTCCATCTAAATTTTCCAAAAGAAATATATGAAAAAATTAAGGAAAGAAGGAGAAAGCTTTTATGGGGAAAATGATTTTGCTTGATTTCAATGTTATTAATAGGGAGTGGTGATGGAAAAATGTAGCGACTATATTTTTAATTTCTCGGGAAGCAAAAGCAGAGAAGTGGAGAAAGGAAGATAGAACAATAGACAGAGAGAGAGAGAGAGAGAGAGAGAGACAAAGAGAGAGAAAGGGACAGACAGACATAGATACACGGAGAGAAGGGAAGTGAGGGATAGAAAGCAAGATAATATGTGAGAAGAGAAAAGAAATGATGCACATGCTAGGGAAAAGGAAGTTGAAACCGAAGAGAGAGAGAAAGAGAGAGAGGGGGGGGGGAGAGTGTGGAGAAGAATAGTAGAGAAGGGGAGAAACGGAAATTTGAAGAAGGAGACAGACACACAAAAATGGAGACCGTCACACACACATACCACATAGGCAGATGGAGGGATTAAGGAGTGAAAAAAATGAGAACATTAATTTCCTAGTTTATTATCAATCTACATTAGCCAATATATGGCAACCTCGTGATTTTGACAGCCAAACATAATCCATACATGAATTTGATACGATTATGATATATTAATCGGACTTTCACCTAAAATCGGACATTTGCTCAATACGCCAGGCAGGTACTAATGAGTTTCCTGGGTGATTGCAAAGTTGACTAACTTACTCGGGGGATGATATCAGAGCTTTCTCGAAGATTCTCTTTTTCCTTTCCCCAAGCAGCAGTACCATTTGCATCTTCGTCAGCTCCTAAAAGCTGTAACCATGGTAACCAAATCTTGTGAAATAGAGAATATCCTAAAAATTCATAAATGTGTGTGAGTGTTGATATATATTACTAAAGAAAGAAAATGTTATAACTTCATCACAGTCTTACGTTATATTTATCGGTTATTCGCGTGACGTGACTTTTGAATATGGGCTATACTATCTTTAAATGTATTATGACATCATTGCTGTGCGCTTCACAACATAACTTTCATCCAACCATACTACTGTGTGCGACTCTGAGGATCACGCATAGAGTTAATTCTATTGGCCGACGCATCTGCACTGCGTATACGATACAAACTAACTGTGACGTAACATTATTGCACGCGCAATTTGATTTGTGCGCCTTGATTCCCGAAACTTTCGTCCAATCAAATTGCTCAAAGAATGAAGCGCGCAAAAGACAATGAAGTCACATTGCCATGGCCACTCGATTTGTTTGGTGCTTCATTCTTCTTGAATTCCCCTTGCATACGGATGATGTTTCTTGCATCTCCGATAATGCCTTCTAAACGAACGAGAAATCGTTTCTTTAAGAGATTCAGAAATGCTCTGAGTAAAGGTCTGCGTAGACTTTGCTGTTTCTTCAACGGTAAGGATATTACGGGTTAAATTTTATTGTATAGAAAATCGGAACGGTCTGAATCGTTCGCTTAATTATGCTTAAGTATAAAGATATTAAACCTTGCAAAAAGTTTTGTTCTGATACAACTAATCATTCGTTAATTACAAGTTGATTACACATACGTGAAGTAAATACGGAGGATTCGTGACGAGACTTATGGTCATTTAGTGCCAAATAATATCGTTTGAAGAAACTTTATGTTAACTGCTTACTTAACATAATCAATTTGCTTTACCTTTGCTCTTCATAGAATGTCATGACGAGGAAGTCCGTCCAACTGCACTCACCGCTGATGACCTTCGAATGGTAAGTCTGGTTGGAATCTATACACTTCTTACATATAGCGTGCTATTTTGATCAGTGGACGGGTACTTTGCAGAAATCTCGGAATGATATCATTGATTTGACGGAATATATTGCTGGTGACACATCTGTTAAAACGGCAGTCATAATTTCCAAGCTATTGATTCGTTCCACGAAATACAACATCATGCCAATGCTACATCAGAGGAAAAGAAACATGTTTCACGATATTGTGACTTCAAACTGCACCAATGAGACGACATTGTTTGGATACATGTAATGTCTTTTCGGACATTTCAGCTGACCCCCCCCCCCCTTCTCCCTCCCTCCCCGCCTTACACACACACACACACACACACACACACACACACACACACAGACACACAGACACACAGACACACGCACACACACACACAAACAGACACACACACACACACACACACACACACACACACACACACACACACACACACACACACACACACACAGACACAGACACACAGACACACGCACACACACACACAAACAGACACACACACAGACACACACGCACACAAACACACACTCTCTCTCTCTCTCTCTTCCCTCCTCCTCTCAACCACCCTCTCTTGCGAATAACAACTGCAATTTCTTTCTTTTCCCTTTCAGTTCCACCTTTCCTGTGGACCGAGAGATATCGATGTCGTCAGCAATTGCTCTTCAGTCTGGGGCTCACAGAGCGATATATCATTCCCTCACATCGGCCCGATCATCGCTCCTACGAAAACGTCACGACAAGTCATGTACGATTCTGAAACCGGCAGCGTCATCTCGTTCCTGATTGCGTCGGACTTGTCTTTGTTTAATGAAGACGCGAACTACGACACGGACTCCACCAGCATCACAACGGTCAGTTACCTAACCGACGATACATCCAGCATAGACATATCTAGTCTTACCGATTACAGAATCTACGAGAGCGAAGACGATAACGTCGATGTTCAAGATAAACCTCACTCCTCATCTGTCGATACGGAGCTCATCATTGATACTAGGCCAGTCAGTGTGGTCGACATCATCTTCATGATCTTGGGGCAGCTATTGGACGAGGCTGTGACAGCACTTGTTGCTCCAGCGTAGAGCAATCGCTTTCCGATACATATGGACATGTGTAGAAAAGGAAATCCATATACATGTAACCGAGCTTTGAATAAAATGTTGATCATTCTACGTAAACATGACCTTTAGTTTGATTTCTTTGCAGTTTGCCTTTCAGTACATTCTGAGACTATGGAAACGCCTATCTGACATTGAGTGGTACACGTTGAGTGCAATATGCCATATTGTTTCCAATCCCCGTGCTTCCGTCGGTAGCTTTATCTATTCTTTTGTGATAATTGACACAATCATCAGTCTGATAAAAGAACGTAAAAGGAAAAGATAGGGAAATAGTTTTGTATCATTCCATCTAAATTTTCCAAAAGAAATATATGAAAAAATTAAGGAAAGAAGGAGAAAGCTTTTATGGGGAAAATGATTTTGCTTGATTTCAATGTTATTAATAGGGAGTGGTGATGGAAAAATGTAGCGACTATATTTTTAAATTCTCGGGAAGCAAAAGCAGAGAAGTGGAGAAAGGAAGATAGAACAATAGACAGAGAGAGAGAGAGAGAGAGAGAGAGAGACAAAGAGAGAGAAAGGGACAGACAGACATAGATACACGGAGAGAAGGGAAGTGAGGGATAGAAAGTAAGATAATATGTGAGCAGAGAAAAGAAATGATGCACATGCTAGGGAAAAGGAAGTTGAAACCGAAGAGAGAGAGAAAGAGAGAGAGAGAGAGAGGGGGGGGGGGGAGAGTGTGGAGAAGAATAGTAGAGAAGGGGAGAAACGGAAATTTGACGAAGGAGACAGACACACAAAAATGGAGACCGTCACACACACATACCACATAGGCAGATGGAGGGATTAAGGAGTGAAAAAAATGAGAACATTAATTTCCTAGTTTATTATCAATCTACATTAGCCAATATATGGCAACCTCGTGATTTTGACAGCCAAACATAATCCATACATGAATTTGATACGATTATGATATATTAATCGGACTTTCACCTAAAATTGGACATTTGCTCAATACGCCAGGCAGGTACTAATGAGTTTCCTGGGTGATTGCAAAGTTGATTAACTTACTCGGGGGATGATATCAGAGCTTTCTCGAAGATTCTCTTTTTCCTTTCCCCAAGCAGCAGTACCATTTGCATCTTCGTCAGCTCCTAAAAGCTGTAACCATGGTAACCAAATCTTGTGAAATAGAGAATATCCTAAAAATTCATAAATGTGTGTGAGTGTTGATATATATTACTAAAGAAAGAAAACATGCATTGATGTTATAACTTCATCACAGTCTTACGTTATATTTATCGGTTATTCGCGTGACGTGACTTTTGAATATGGGCTATACTATCTTTAAATGTATTATGACATCATTGCTGTGCGCTTCACAACATAACTTTCATCCAACCATACTACTGTGTGCGACTCTGAGGATCACGCATAGAGTTAATTCTATTGGCCGACGCATCTGCACTGCGTATACGATACAAACTAACTGTGACGTAACATTATTGCACGCGCAATTTGATTTGTGCGCCTTGATTCCCGAAACTTTCGTCCAATCAAATTGCTCAAAGAATGAAGCGCGCAAAAGACAATGAAGTCACATTGCCATGGCCACTCGATTTGTTTGGTGCTTCATTCTTCTTGAATTCCCCTTGCATACGGATGATGTTTCTTGCATCTCCGATAATGCCTTCTAAACGAACGAGAAATCGTTTCTTTAAGAGATTCAGAAATGCTCTGAGTAAAGGTCTGCGTAGACTTTGCTGTTTCTTCAACGGTAAGGATATTACGGGTTAAATTTTATTGTATAGAAAATCGAAACGGTCTGAATCGTTCGCTTAAATATGCTTAAGTATAAAGATATTAAACCTTGCAAAAAAATTTGTTCTGATACAACTAATCATTCGTTAATTACAAGTTGATTACACATACGTGAAGTAAATACGGAGGATTCGTGACGAGACTTATGGTCATTTAGTGCCAAATAATATTGTTTGAAGAAACTTTATGTTAACTGCTTACTTAACATAATCAATTTGCTTTACCTTTGCTCTTCATAGAATGTCATGACGAGGAAGTCCGTCCAACTGCACTCACCGCTGATGACCTTCGAATGGTAAGTCTGGTGGGAATCTATACACTTCTTACATATAGCGTGCTATTTTGATCAGTGGACGGGTACTTTGCAGAAATCTCGGAATGATATCATTGATTTGACGGAATATATTGCTGGTGACACATCTGTTAAAACGGCAGTCATAATTTCCAAGCTATTGATTCGTTCCACGAAATACAACATCATGCCAATGCTACATCAAAGGAAAAGAAACATGTTTCACGATATTGTGACTTCAAACTGCACCAATGAGACGACATTGTTTGGATACATGTAATGTCTTTTCGGACATTTCAGCTGACCCCCCCCCCCCTTCTCCCTCCCTCCCCGCCTTACACACACACACACACACACACACACACACACACACACAGACACACAGACACACAGACACACGCACACACACACACAAACAGACACACACACAGACACACACGCACACAAACACACACACTCTCTCTCTCTCTCTTCCCTCCTCCTCTCAACCACCCTCTCTTGCGAATAACAACTGCAATTTCTTTCTTTTCCCTTTCAGTTCCACCTTTCCTGTGGACCGAGAGATATCGATGTCGTCAGCAATTGCTCTTCAGTCTGGGGCTCACAGAGCGATATATCATTCCCTCACATCGGCCCGATCATCGCTCCTACGAAAACGTCACGACAAGTCATGTACGATTCTGAAACCGGCAGCGTCATCTCGTTCCTGATTGCGTCGGACTTGTCTTTGTTTAATGAAGACGCGAACTACGACACAGACTCCACCAGCATCACAACGGTCAGTTACCTAACCGACGATACATCCAGCATAGACATATCTAGTCTTACCGATTACAGAATCTACGAGAGCGAAGACGATAACGTCGATGTTCAAGATAAACCTCACTCCTCATCTGTCGATACGGAGCTCATCATTGATACTAGGCCAGTCAGTGTGGTCGACATCATCTTGGGGCAGCTATTGGACGAGGCTGTGACAGCACTTGTTGCTCCAGCGTAGAGCAATCGCTTTCCGATACATATGGACATGTGTAGAAAAGGAAATCCATATACATGTAACCGAGCTTTGAATAAAATGTTGATCATTCTATGTAAACATGACCTTTAGTTTGATTTCTTTGCAGTTTGCCTTTCAGTACATTCTGAGACTATGGAAACGCCTATCTGACATTGAGTGGTACACGTTGAGTGCAATATGCCATATTGTTTCCAATCCCCGTGCTTCCGTCGGTAGCTTTATCTATTCTTTTGTGATAATTGACACAATCATCAGTCTGATAAAAGAACGTAAAAGGAAAAGATAGGGAAATAGTTTTGTATCATTCCATCTAAATTTTCCAAAAGAAATATATGAAAAAATTAAGGAAAGAAGGAGAAAGCTTTTATGGGGAAAATGATTTTGCTTGATTTCAATGTTATTAACAGGGAGTGGTGATGGAAAAATGTAGCGACTATATTTTTAATTTCTCGGGAAGCAAAAGCAGAGAAGTGGAGAAAGGAAGATAGAACAATAGACAGAGAAAGAGAGAGAGAGAGAGAGAGAGAGAGAGATAGAGAGAGACAAAGAGAGAGAAAGGGACAGACAGACATAGATACACGGAGAGAAGTGAAGTGAGGGATAGAAAGCAAGATAATATGTGAGAAGAGAAAAGAAATGATGCACATGCTAGGGAAAAGGAAGTTGAAACCGAAGAGAGAGAGAAAGAGAGAGAGAGGGGGGGGGGGAGAGTGTGGAGAAGAATAGTAGAGAAGGGGAGAAACGGAAATTTGAAGAAGGAGACAGACACACAAAAATGGAGACCGTCACACACACATACCGCATAGGCAGATGGAGGGATTAAGGAGTGAAAAAAATGAGAACATTAATTTCCTAGTTTATTATCAATCTACATTAGCCAATATATGGCAACCTCGTGATTTTGACAGCCAAACATAATCCATACATGAATTTGATACGATTATGATATATTAATCGGACTTTCACCTAAAATTGGACATTTGCTCAATACGCCAGGCAGGTACTAATGAGTTTCCTGGGTGATTGCAAAGTTGACTAACTTACTCGGGGGATGATATCAGAGCTTTCTCGAAGATTCTCTTTTTCCTTTCCCCAAGCAGCAGTACCATTTGCATCTTCGTCAGCTCCTAAAAGCTGTAACCATGGTAACCAAATCTTGTGAAATAGAGAATATCCTAAAAATTCATAAATGTGTGTGAGTGTTGATATATATTACTAAAGAAAGAAAACATGCATTGATGTTATAACTTCATCACAGTCTCACGTTATATTTATCGGTTATTCGCGTGACGTGACTTTTGAATATGGGCTATACTATCTTTAAATGTATTAAGACATCATTGCTGTGCGCTTCACAACATAACTTTCATCCAACCATACTACTGTGTGCGACTCTGAGGATCACGCATAGAGTTTATTCTATTGGCCGACGCATCTGCACTGCGTATACGATACAAACTAACTGTGACGTAACATTATTGCACGCGCAATTTGATTTGTGCGCCTTGATTCCCGAAACTTTCGTCCAATCAAATTGCTCAAAGAATGAAGCGCGCAAAAGACAATGAAGTCACATTGCCATGGCCACTCGATTTGTTTGGTGCTTCATTCTTCTTGAATTCCCCTTGCATACGGATGATGTTTCTTGCATCTCCGATAATGCCTTCTAAACGAACGAGAAATCGTTTCTTTAAGAGATTCAGAAATGCTCTGAGTAAAGGTCTGCGTAGACTTTGCTGTTTCTTCAACGGTAAGGATATTACGGGTTGAATTTTATTGTATAGAAAATCGGAATGGTCTGAATCGTTCGCTTAAATATGCTTAAATATAAAGATATTAAACCTTGCAAAAAGTTGTGTTCTGATACAACTAATCATTCGTTAATTACAAGTTGATTACACATACGTGAAGTAAATACGGAGGATTCGTGACGAGACTTATGGTCATTTAGTGCCAAATAATATCGTTTGAAGAAACTTTATGTTAACTGCTTACTTAACATAATCAATTTGCTTTACCTTTGCTCTTCATAGAATGTCATGACGAGGAAGTCCGTCCAACTGCACTCACCGCTGATGACCTTCGAATGGTAAGTCTGGTTGGAATCTATACACTTCTTACATATAGCGTGCTATTTTGATCAATGGACGGGTACTTTGCAGAAATCTCGGAATGATATCATTGATTTGACGGAATATATTGCTGGTGACACATCTGTTAAAACGGCAGTCATAATTTCCAAGCTATTGATTCGTTCCACGAAATACAACATCATGCCAATGCTACATCAGAGGAAAAGAAACATGTTTCACGATATTGTGACTTCAAACTGCACCAATGAGACGACATTGTTTGGATACATGTAATGTCTTTTCGGACATTTCAGCTGACCCCCCCCCCCCTTCTCCCTCCCTCCCCGCCTTACACACACACACACACACACACACACACACACACACACACACACACACACACACACACACACACACACACACACACACACACACACACACAGACACAGACACACAGACACACGCACACACACACACAAACAGACACACACACAGACACACACGCACACAAACACACACACTCTCTCTCTCTCTCTTCCCTCCTCCTCTCAACCACCCTCTCTTGCGAATAACAACTGCAATTTCTTTCTTTTCCCTTTCAGTTCCACCTTTCCTGTGGACCGAGAGATATCGATGTCGTCAGCAATTGCTCTTCAGTCTGGGGCTCACAGAGCGATATATCATTCCCTCACATCGGCCCGATCATCGCTCCTACGAAAACGTCAGGACAAGTCATGTACGATTCTGAAACCGGCAGCGTCATCTCGTTCCTGATTGCGTCGGACTTGTCTTTGTTTAATGAAGACGCGAACCACGACACGGACTCAATCAGCATAACAACGGTCAGTTACCTAACCGACGATACATCCAGCATAGACATATCTAGTCTTACCGATTACAGAATCTACGAGAGCGAAGACGATAACGTCGATGTTCAAGATAAACCTCACTCCTCATCTGTCCATGCGGAGCTCATCATTGATACTAGGCCAGTCAGTGTGGTCGACATCATCTTGGGGCAGCTATTGGACGAGGCTGTGACAGCACTTGTTGCTCCAGCGTAGAGCAATCGCTTTCCGATACATATGGACATGTGTATAGAAAAGGAAATCCATATAACCGAGCTTTAAATAAAATGTTGACCATTCTACGCAAAAATGACCTTTAGTTTGATTTCTTTGCAATTTGTCTTTCAGTACATTCTGAGACCATGGAAACGCCTATCTGACATTGAGTGGTACACGTTGAGTGCAATATGCCATATGTTTCCAATCCCCGCGCTTATGTCGCTAGCTTTATCTATTCTTTTGTGATAATTGACACAATCATCAGTCTGATAAAGGAACGTAACTGGAAAAGATAGGGAAATAATTTTGTATCATTCCATCTAAATTTTCCAAAAGAAATATATGACAAAATTGAGGAAAGAAGGGGAAAGCTTTCATGGGGAAAATGGTTTTGCTTGATTTCAATGTTATTAATAGGGAGTGGTAATGGAGAAATGTAGCGACTATATTTTCAATTTCGGGAAGCAAAAGCAGAGAAGTGGAGAAAGCAAGATAGAACAATAGACAGAGAGAGAGAGAGAGAGAGAGAGAGACAAAGAGAGAGAAAGGGACAGACAGACAGACAGAGATACACGGAGAGAAAGAAAGACAGAATGAAGGAGGGGAAGAAAAAGAGGACAAAGAGGCGAAGTGAGAGATAGAAAGCAAGAGAATGGGTGAGAAGAAAAGAGAAATGATGCACATGCTAGGGAAAAGGAAGTTGAAACCGAAGAGAGAGAGAGAGAGAGAGAGAGAGAAAGAGAGAGAGAGAGAGAGGGAGAGAGAGAGAGAGAGAGGGAGAGAGAGAGGGAGATGGAAGAGAGGGAGAGTGTGTGGAGAAGAGTAGTAGAGAGGGGGAGAAACGGAAATTTGAAGAAGTAGACAGACATACAGAAATGGAGACAAGCACAAACATACCACCTAGGCAGACAGAGGGATTAAAGAGTGAAAAAATAGAACTTTAATTTCCTAGTTTATTATCAACCTACATTTGCCAATATATAACAACCTCGTGATTTTGACAGCCAAACGTAATCAATACATAAATTTGATACGATTATGATATATCAGTCGGGCTTTCACCTTAAATGGGACATTTTGCTCAATACGCCAGGCAGGTAATAATGAGTTTCCTGGGTGATTGCAAAGTTGACTAACTCGGGGGATGATATCAGAGCTTTCTCGAAGATTCTCTTTTTCCTTTCCCCAAGCAGCAGTACCATTTGCATCTTCGTCAGCTCCTAAAAGCTGTAACCATGGTAACCAAATCTTGTGAAATAGAGAATATCCTAAAAATTCATAAATGTGTGTGAGTGTTGATATATATTACTAAAGAAAGAAAATGTTATAACTTCATCACAGTCTTACGTTATATTTATCGGTTATTCGCGTGACGTGACTTTTGAATATGGGCTATACTATCTTTAAATGTATTATGACATCATTGCTGTGCGCTTCACAACATAACTTTCATCCAACCATACTACTGTGTGCGACTCTGAGGATCACGCATAGAGTTAATTCTATTGGCCGACGCATCTGCACTGCGTATACGATACAAACTAACTGTGACGTAACATTATTGCACGCGCAATTTGATTTGTGCGCCTTGATTCCCGAAACTTTCGTCCAATCAAATTGCTCAAAGAATAAAGCGCGCAAAAGACAATGAAGTCACATTGCCATGGCCACTCGATTTGTTTGGTGCTTCATTCTTCTTGAATTCCCCTTGCATACGGATGATGTTTCTTGCATCTCCGATAATGCCTTCTAAACGAACGAGAAATCGTTTCTTTAAGAGATTCAGAAATGCTCTGAGTAAAGGTCTGCGTAGACTTTGCTGTTTCTTCAACGGTAAGGATATTACGGGTTAAATTTTATTGTATAGAAAATCGGAACGGTCTGAATCGTTCGGTTAAATATGCTTAAGTATAAAGATATTAAACCTTGCAAAAAGTTGTGTTCTGATACAACTAATCATTCGTTAATTACAAGTTGATTACACATACGTGAAGTAAATACGGAGGATTCGTGACGAGACTTATGGTCATTTAGTGCCAAATAATATCGTTTGAAGAAACTTTATGTTCACTGGTTACTTAACATAGTCAATTTACTTTACCTTTGTTCTTCATAGAATGTCATGACGAGGAAGTCCGTCCAACTGCACTCACCGCTGATGACCTTCGAATGGTAAGTCTGGTGGGAATCTATACCTTCCTTACATATAGCGTGCTATTTTGATCAATGGACGGGTACTTAGCAGAAATCGCGAAATTATATCATTAATTTGACGGAGTACATTGCCGGTGACATATCAGTTAAAACAGCAGTCATAATTTCCAAGTTATTGATTCGTTCCACGAAATACAAAATCATGCGAATGCTACATCAGAGGAAAAGAAACATGTTCATGACGATATTGTGACGTCAAATTGCATCAATGAGACGATATTATTTGGATAATGTCTTTTTGGACATTTTAAATGACCCCCTTCTACCCCTCTCTCTTCCCCCCCCCCTCTCTCTCTCTCTCTCTCTCTCTCTCTCTCTTACTTCCTCCTCTCCACCACCCTCTCTTACGAATAACAACTGCAATTTCTTTCTTTTCTCTTTCAGTTCCACCTTTCATGTGGACCGAGAGATATCGATGGCGTCAGCATTTGCTCTTCAGTCTGGGGCTCACAGAGGGATATAACAGTCCCTCACATCGGCCCGACCATCGCTCCTACGAAAACGTCAGGACAAGTCATGTACGATTCTGAAACCGGCAGCGTCATCTCGTTCCTGATTGCGTCGGACTTGTCTTTGTTTAATGAAGACGCGAACTACGACACGTACTCAATCAGCATAACAACGGTCAGTGACCTCACCGATGATACATCCAGCCTAGACATATCTAGTCTTTCCAATTACAGCATCTACGAGAGCGAAGACGATAACGTCGATGTTGAAGATAAACCTCAATCCTCATCTGTCGATACGGAGCTCATCATTGATACTAGGCCAGTCAGCATGGTCAGTGTGGTCGACATCATCTTGGGACAGTTATTTGACGAGGCTGTGACAGCACTTGTTGCTTTAGCGTAGAGCAATCGCTTTCGGATACATATGGACATGTGTAGAAAAGGAAATCCATATAACCGAGCTTTGAATAAAATGTTGATCATTCTACGCAAAAATGACCTTTAGTTTGATTTCTTTGCAGTTTGTCTTTTAGTACATTCTGAGACTATAGGAACGCCTATCTGACATTGAGTGGTATACGTTGAGTTCAATATGCCATATGTTTCCAATCCCCGTGCTTCCGTCGCTAGCTTTATCTATTCTTTTGTAATAATTGACACAATCATCAGTCTGATAAAAGAACGTAAAAAGGAAAAGATAAGGAAATAGTTTTGTATCATTCCATCTGAATTTTCCAAAAGATATTTATGAGAAAATTGAGGAAAGAAGGAGAAAGCTTTCATGGCGAAAAGGATTTTGCTTGATTTCAATGTTATTGATAGGGAGTGGTAATGGATAAATGTAGCGACTATATTTTTAAATTCTCGGGAAGCAAAAGCAGAGAAGTGGAAAAAGGAAGATAGAACAATAGACAGAGAGAGAGAGACAAAGAGAGAGAAAGGGACAGACAGACAGACAGACACGGAGAGAAAGAAAGACAGAATGAAGGAGGGGAAGAAAAAGAGGACGAAGAGGCGAAGTGAGAGACAGAAAGTAAGAGAAAGGGTGAGAGAAGAAAAGAAATGATGCACATGCTAGGAAAAAGGAAGCTGAAACCGGAGAGAGAGAGAGAGAGAGAGAGAGAGTGTGTGTGTGAGAGAGAGAGAGAGAGAGAGAGAGAGGGAGATGGAAGAGAGAAAGAGAGAGAGAGAGAGAGAGAGAGAGAGAGAGAGAGAGAGAGAGAGAGGGAGATGGAAGAGAGAGAGAGAGAGTTGGGGAAGAATAGTGGAGAGTGGGAGAAACGGAATTTTGAAGAAGTAGACACACAAACAGAAATGGAGACAAGCACACACACATACCACATAGGCAGACGGAGGGATTAAGGAGTGAAAACAATGAGGACATTAATTTCCTAGCTTATTTTCAACCTACATTAGCCAATATATAACAACCTCGTAATTTTGACAGCCAAACATAATCCAAACATAAATTTGATACGATTATGATATATCAATCGGACTTCCACCTAAAATTAGACATTTGCTCAATACGCCAGGCAGTCACTAATGAGTTTCATGTGTGATTGCAAAGTTGACTAAGTCGGGGGATGATATCAGAGCTTTCTCGAAGATCCTCTTTTTCCTTTTCCCAAGCAGCAGTACCATTTGCATCTTCGTCAGCTCCGAAAAGCTGTAACCATGGTTACCAAATCTTGTGAAATAGAGAATATCCTAAAAATTCATAAATGTGTGTGATTGTTGATCTATATTACTAAAGAAATAAAACATGCATTGATGTTATAATTTCATCACAACCTTACATTATACATATCGGTTATTCGCGTGACGTGACTTCTGAAAATTGGCTATACTATCTTTAAATCCATTATGACATCATTGCTGTGCGCTTCACAACATAACTTTCATCCAACCAGACAACTGTGACTCTGAGGATCACGCATAGAGTTAACTCTATTGGCCCACGCATCTGCACTGCGTATACGATACAAACTAATTGTGACGTAACATTGTTGCACGCACAATTTGATTTGTGCGCCTTGATTCCCGAAACTTTCGTCCAATCAAATTGCTCAAAGAATGAAGCGCGCAAAAGATAATGAAGTCACATTGCCATGGCCACTCGATTTGTTTGGTGCTTCATTCTTCTTGAATTCCCCTTGCATACGGATGTTGTTTCTTGCATCTCCGCTAATGTCTTCTAAACGAACGAGAAATCGTTTCTTTAAAAGATTCAGAAATGCTCTGAGTAAAGGTCTGCGTAGACTTTGCTGTTTCTTCAACGGTAAGGATATTACGGCTTAAATTTTATTGTATAGAAAGTCGAAGCGGTCTGAATCGTTTGGTTAAATATGCTTAAGTATAAAGATATTAAACCTTGCAAAAGGTTTTGTTCTGATACAACTAATCATTTGCTAATTGCAAGTTGATTACACATACGTGAAGTAAATACTGAGGATTCGTGACGTGACTTATGGTCATTTAGTGGCAAATAATATCGTTTGAAGAAACTTTATGTTATCTGGTTACTAAACATAATCAATTTGCTTCACCTTTGTTCTTTATAGAATGTAATGACGAGGAAGTCCGTCCAACTGCACTCACCGCTGATGACCTTCGAATGGTGAGTCTGGTTGGAATCTATACCTTTCTTACATATAGCGTGCTATTTTGATAAATGGACGGGTACTTTGCAGAAACCTCGGAATGATATCATTAATTTGACGGAATATATTGCCGGTGACACATCAGTTAAAACGGCAGTCAAAATTTCCAAGTTATTGATTTGTTCCACGAAATATAAAATCATGCGAATGCTGCATCAGAGGAAAAGAAACATGTTCGACGATATTGTGACTTCAAATTGCATCAATGAGACAATATTATTTGGATAATGTCTTTTCGGACATTTTAAAGGACGATAACGTCGATGTTCAAGATAAAGCTCACTCCTCATCTGTCGATACGGAGCTCATTATTGATACTAGGCCACTCAGTGTGGTCGACATCATCTTGGGGCAGCTATTGGACGAGGCTGTGACAGCACTTGTTGCTCCAGCGTAGAGCAATCGCTTTCCGATACATATGGACATGTGTAGAAAAGGAAATCCATTTAACCGAGCTTTGAATAAAATGTTGATCATTCTACGCAAAAATGACCTTTAGTTTGATTTCTTTGCAGTTTGCCTTTCAGTACATTCTGAGACTATGGAAACGCTTATCTGACATTGAGTGGTACACGTTGAGTGCAATATGCCATATTGTTTCCAATCCCCGTGCTTCCGTCGGTAGTTTTATCACAATCATCAGTCTGATAAAAGAACGTAAAAGGAAAAGACAGGGAAATAGTTTTGTATCATTGCATCTAAATTTTCCAAAAGAAATATATGAAAAAATTAAGGAAAGAAGGAGAAAGCTTTTATGGGGAAAATGATTTTGCTTGATTTCAATGTTATTAATAGGGAGTGGTAATGGAGAAATGTAGCGACTATATTTTTAATTTCTCGGGAAGCAAAAGCAGAGAAGTGGAGAAAGGAAGATAGAACAATAGACAGAGAGAGAGAGAGAGAGAGAGACAAAGAGAGAGAAAGGGACAGACAGACATAGATACACGGAGAGAAGGGAAGTGAGGGATAGAAAGCAAGATAATATGTGAGAAGAGAAAAGAAATGATGCACATGCTAGGGAAAAGGAAGTTGAAACCGAAGAGAGAGAGAAAGAGAGAGAGAGAGAGGGGGGGGGGGGGGGGAGTGTGGAGAAGAATAGTAGAGAAAGGGAGAAACGGAAATTTGAAGAAGGAGACAGACACACAAAAATGGAGACAAGCACACACACATACCACATAGGCAGACGGAGGGATTAAGGAGTGAAAACAATGAGAACATTAATTTCCTAGTTTATTATCAATCTACATTAGCCAATATATGGCAACCTCGTAATTTTGACAGCCAAACATAATCCATACATGAATTTGACACGATTATGATATATTAATCGGACTTTCACCTAAAATTGGACATTTGCTCAATACGCCAGGCAGGTACTAATGATTTTCCTGGGTGATTGCAAAGTTGACTAACTCGGGGGATGATATCAGAGCCTTCTCGAAGATCCCCTTTCTCCTTTTCCCAAGCAGCAGTACCGTTTGAATCTTCGTCAGCTCCTAAAAGCTGTAACCATGGTTACCAAATCTTGTGAAATAGAGAATATCCTAAAAATTCATAAATGTGTGTGATTGTTGATCTATATTACTAAAGAGATAAAACATGCATTGATTTTATAACTTCATCACAATCTTACGTTATATTTATCGGTTATTCGCGTGACGTGACTTTTGAAAATGGGCTATATTACCTTTAAATGTATTATGACATCATTGCTGTGCACTTCACAACATAACTTTCATCCAACCAGAATACTGTGTGCGCGACTGTGAGGATCACGCATAGAGTTAACACTATGAACCTACGCATCTGCACTGCGTATACGATACAAACTAATTGTGACGTGATATTGATACGCGCACAATTTGTTTTGTGCGCCTTGATTCCCGAAACTTTCGTCCAATCAAATTGCTCAAAGAATGAAGCGCGCAAAAGATAATGAAGTCACATTGCCATGGCCACTCGATTTGTTTGGTGCTTCATTCTTCTTGAATTCCCCTTGCATACGGATGTTGTTTCTTGCATCTCCGATAATGTCTTCTAAACGAACGAGAAATCGTTTCTTTAAGAGATTCAGAAATGCTCTGAGTAAAGGTCTGCGTAGACTTTGCTGTTTCATCAACGGTAAGGATATTACGGAGCGGTCTGAATCGTTCCGTTAAATTTGCTTAAGTATAAAGATATTAAACCTTGCCAAAAGTTTTGTTCTGATACAACTAATCATTCGTTAATTGCAAGTTGGTTACACATACGTGAAGTGAATACTGAGGATTCGTGACGCGACTTATGGTAATTTAGTGGCAATTAATATCGTTTGAAGAAACTTTATGTTCACTGGTTACTTAACATAGTCAATTTACTTTACCTTTGTTCTTCATAGAATGTCATGACGAGGAAGTCCGTCCAACTGCACTCACCGCTGATGACCTTCGAATGGTAAGTCTGGTGGGAATCTATACCTTCCTTACATATAGCGTGCTATTTTGATCAATGGACGGGTACTTAGCAGAAATCGCGAAATTATATCATTAATTTGACGGAGTACATTGCCGGTGACATATCAGTTAAAACAGCAGTCATAATTTCCAAGTTATTGATTCGTTCCACGAAATACAAAATCATGCGAATGCTACATCAGAGGAAAAGAAACATGTTTGACGATATTGTGACGTCAAATTGCATCAATGAGACGATATTATTTGGATAATGTCTTTTTGGACATTTTAAATGACCCCCTTCTACCCCTCTCTCTTCCCCCCCCCCTCTCTCTCTCTCTCTCTCTCTCTCTCTCTCTCTCTCTCTCTTACTTCCTCCTCTCCACCACCCTCTCTTACGAATAACAACTGCAATTTCTTTCTTTTCTCTTTCAGTTCCACCTTTCATGTGGACCGAGAGATATCGATGGCGTCAGCATTTGCTCTTCAGTCTGGGGCTCACAGAGGGATATATCAGTCCCTCACATCGGCCCGACCATCGCTCCTACGAAAACGTCAGGACAAGTCATGTACGATTCTGAAACCGGCAGCGTCATCTCGTTCCTGATTGCGTCGGACTTGGCTTTGTTTAATGAAGACGCGAACTACGACACGTACTCAATCAGCATAACAACGGTCAGTGACCTCACCGATGATACATCCAGCCTAGACATATCTAGTCTTTCCAATTACAGCATCTACGAGAGCGAAGACGATAACGTCGATGTTGAAGATAAACCTCAATCCTCATCTGTCGATACGGAGCTCATCATTGATACTAGGCCAGTCAGTGTGGTCGACATCATCTTGGGGCAGCTATTGGACGAGGCTGTGACAGCACTTGTTGCTCCAGCGTAGAGCAATCGCTTTCGGATACATATGGACATGTGTAGAAAAGGAAATCCATATAACCGAGCTTTGAATAAAATGTTGATCATTCTACGCAAAAATGACCTTTAGTTTGATTTCTTTGCAGTTTGTCTTTTAGTACATTCTGAGACTATAGGAACGCCTATCTGACATTGAGTGGTATACGTTGAGTTCAATATGCCATATGTTTCCAATCCCCGTGCTTCCGTCGCTAGCTTTATCTATTCTTTTGTAATAATTGACACAATCATCAGTCTGATAAAAGAACGTAAAAAGGAAAAGATAAGGAAATAGTTTTGTATCATTCCATCTGAATTTTCCAAAAGATATTTATGAGAAAATTGAGGAAAGAAGGAGAAAGCTTTCATGGCGAAAAGGATTTTGCTTGATTTCAATGTTATTGATAGGGAGTGGTAATGGAGAAATGTAGCGACTATATTTTTAAATTCTCGGGAAGCAAAAGCAGAGAAGTGGAAAAAGGAAGATAGAACAATAGACAGAGAGAGAGAGACAAAGAGAGAGAAAGGGACAGACAGACAGACAGACACGGAGAGAAAGAAAGACAGAATGAAGGAGGGGAAGAAAAAGAGGACGAAGAGGCGAAGTGAGAGACAGAAAGTAAGAGAAAGGGTGAGAGAAGAAAAGAAATGATGCACATGCTAGGAAAAAGGAAGCTGAAACCGGAGAGAGAGAGAGAGAGAGAGAGAGAGAGAGTGTGTGTGTGTGTGTGAGAGAGAGAGAGAGAGAGAGAGAGGGAGATGGAAGAGAGAAAGAGAGAGAGAGAGAGAGAGAGAGAGAGAGAGAGAGAGAGAGAGAGAGAGAGAGAGAGGGAGATGGAAGAGAGAGAGAGAGAGTTGGGGAAGAATAGTGGAGAGTGGGAGAAACGGAATTTTGAAGAAGTAGACACACAAACAGAAATGGAGACAAGCACACACACATACCACATAGGCAGACGGAGGGATTAAGGAGTGAAAACAATGAGGACATTAATTTCCTAGCTTATTTTCAACCTACATTAGCCAATATATAACAACCTCGTAATTTTGACAGCCAAACATAATCCAAACATAAATTTGATACGATTATGATATATCAATCGGACTTCCACCTAAAATTAGACATTTGCTCAATACGCCAGGCAGTCACTAATGAGTTTCATGTGTGATTGCAAAGTTGACTAAGTCGGGGGATGATATCAGAGCTTTCTCGAAGATCCTCTTTTTCCTTTTCCCAAGCAGCAGTACCATTTGCATCTTCGTCAGCTCCGAAAAGCTGTAACCATGGTTACCAAATCTTGTGAAATAGAGAATATCATAAAAATTCATAAATGTGTGTGATTGTTGATCTATATTACTAAAAAATAAAACATGCATTGATGTTATAATTTCATCACAACCTTACATTATACATATCGGTTATTCGCGTGACGTGACTTCTGAAAATTGGCTATACTAACTTTAAATCCATTATGACATCATTGCTGTGCGCTTCACAACATAACTTTCATCCAACCAGACAACTGTGACTCTGAGGATCACGCATAGAGTTAACTCTATTGGCCCACGCATCTGCACTGCGTATACGATACAAACTAATTGTGACGTAACATTTTTGCACGCACAATTTGATTTGTGCGCCTTGATTCCCGAAACTTTCGTCCAATCAAATTGCTCAAAGAATGAAGCGCGCAAAAGATAATGAAGTCACATTGCCATGGCCACTCGATTTGTTTGGTGCTTCATTCTTCTTGAATTCCCCTTGCATACGGATGTTGTTTCTTGCATCTCCGATAATGTCTTCTAAACGAACGAGAAATCGTTTTTTTAAGAGATTCAGAAATGCTCTGAGTAAAGGTCTGCGTAGACTTTGCTGTTTCTTCAACGGTAAGGATATTACGGGTTAAATTTTATTGTATAGAAAGTCGAAGCGGTCTGAATCGTTTGGTTAAATATGCTTAAGTATAAAGATATTAAATCTTGCAAAAAGTTTTGTTCTGATACAACTTATCATTCGTTAATTACAAGTTGATTAAACATACGTGAAGTAAATACTGAGGATTCGTGACGCGACTTATGGTAATTTAGTGGCAAATAATATCGTTTGAAGAAACTTTATGTTCACTGGTTACTTAACATAGTCAATTTGCTTTACCTTTGTTCTTCATAGAATGTCATGACGAGGAAGTCCGTCCAACTGCACTCACCGCTGATGACCTTCGAATGGTAAGTCTGGTGGGAATCTATACCTTTATATAGCGTGCTATTTTGATCAATGGACGGGTACTTTGCAGAAATCTTGGAATCATGTATATCATTAATTTGACGGAATATATTGCCGGTGACTCATCTGTCAAAACGGCAGTCACAATTTCCATTTATTGATTTGTTCCACGGAATATAAAATCATGCGAATGCTACATCAGAGGAAAAGAAACATGTTTGTGACGATATTGTGACTTCAAATTACATCAATGAGACGATATTGTTTGGATAATGTCTTTTCGGACATTTTAACTGACCCCCTCCTTCTCCTTCCCTCCCCCGTTCCTCTCACTCACTCACTGTCTGTCCCCCCCCCCCCCTCCGTCTCTCTCACTCACTCACTCTCTCTTTCTCTCTCTCTCTCTCTCTGTCTCTCTCTGTCTTTCTCTCCCTCTCTCTCTCTCTCTCTCTCTATGTCTCTCTCTCTCTCTCTCTCTCTCTCTCTCTCTCTCTCTCTTCCTTCCTCCTCTCCACCACCCTCTCTTACGAATAACAACTGCAATTTCTTTCTTTCCTCTTTCAGTTCCACCTTTCAAGTGCACCGAGAGATATCGATTGCCTCAGCAACTGCTCTGCAGTCTGGGGCTCACAGAGGGATATATCAGTCCCTCACATCGGCCCGATCATCGCTCCTACGAAAACGTCAGGTCAAGTCATGTACGATTCTGAAACCGGCAGCGTCATCTCGTTCCTGATTGCGTCGGACTTGTCTTTGTTTAATGAAGACGCGAACTACGACAAGGACTCAATCAGCATAACAACGGTCAGTGACCTCACCGACGATACATCCAGCCTAGACATATCTAGTCTTACCGATTACAGAATCTACGATAGCGGAGACGATAACGTCGATGCTCAAGATAAACCTCACTCCTCATCTGTCGATGCGGAGCTCATCATTGATACTAGGCCAGTCAGTGTGGTCGACATCATCCTGGGGCAGTTATTGGACGAGGCTGTGACAGCACTTGTTGCTTCAGCTTAGAGCAATCGCTTTCCGATACATATGGACATGTGTAGAAAAGGAAATCCATATAACCGAGCTTTGAATAAAATGTTGATCTTTCTACTCAAAAATGATCTTTAGTTTGATTTCTTTGCAGTTTGTCTTTTAGTACATTCTGGGACTATGGAAGCGCCTATCTGACATTGAGTGGTACACGTTGAGTTCAATATGCCATATGTTTCCAATACCCGTGCTTCCGTCGCTAGCTTTATCTATTCTTTTGTAATAATTGACACAATCATCAGTCTGATAAAAGAACGTAAAAAGGAAAAGATAAGGAAATAGTTTTGTATCATTCCATCTGAATTTTCCAAAAGAAATTTATGAGAAAATTGAGGAAAGAAGGAGAAAGCTTTCATGGCGAAAAGGTTTTTGCTTGATTTCAATGTTATTAATAGGGAGTGGTAATAGAGAAATGTAGCGACTATATTTTTAAATTCTCGGGAAGCAGAAGCAGAGAAGTGGAAAAGGAAGATAGAACAATAGACAGAGAGAGAGTGAGACAAAGAGAGAGAAAGGGACAGACAGACAGACAGACAGACAGACACGGAGAGAAAGAAAGATAGAATGAAGGAGGGGAAGAAAAAGAGGACAAAGAGGCGAAGTGAGAGACAGAAAGTAAGAGACAGGGTGAAAAAGGAAGGAAGGAGGGAAAAGGAAGTTGAAACCGGAGAGAGAGAGAGAGAGAGAGAGAGAGAGAGAGAGAGAGAGAGAGAGAGTGTGTGTGTGTGAGGGAGAGGGAGAGAGAGGGAGATGGAAGAGAGAGAAAGAGAGTTGGAGAAGAATAGTGGAGAGTGGGAGAAACGGAATTTTGAAGAAGTAGACACACAGACAGAAATGGAGACAAGCACACACACATACCACATAGGCAGACAGAGGGATTAAAGAGTGAAAACAATAAGAACATTAATTTCCTAGTTTATCATCAACCTACATTAGCTAATATATAACAACCTCGTAATTTTGACAGCCAAACATAAATTTGATACGATTATGATATATCAATCGGACTTCCACCTAAAATTAGACATTTGCTCAATACGCCAGGCAGGTACTAATGAGTTTCATGTGTGATTGCAAAGTTGACTAAGTCTGGGGATGATATCAGAGCTTTCTCGAAGATCCTCTTTTCCCTTTTCCCAAGCAGCAGTACCATT
This sequence comes from Arbacia lixula, assembly GCA_963669155.1. Classification (NCBI taxonomy): domain Eukaryota; kingdom Metazoa; phylum Echinodermata; class Echinoidea; order Arbacioida; family Arbaciidae; genus Arbacia; species Arbacia lixula. The sequence continues at coordinate 22,795,337 of OZ022582.1, read as the reverse complement.
TGCATCTTCGTCAGCTCCGAAAAGCTGTAACCATGGTTACCAAATCTTGTGAAATAGAGAATATCATAAAAATTCATAAATGCGTGTGATTGTTGATCTATATTACTAAAGAAATAAAACATGCATTGATGTTATAATTTCGTCACAATCTTGTCATTAACCCCAGGTTCAAGCCAGGAATGGCCAACCTGGCAATGTCTCAATCGCCTGCGGTCTGGCATAGGACGGTGTAAAGTCCTTATGCAGAAATGGGGGAACAACAGGGATGGAGACACAACCTGTGACTGTGGGGAGGACCAGACGATGCAACAGCTTTTGGTCTCCCTCTCCTACCAGAGCCTTGCACCACCAAAGATCTGGAGTTGCTCAACCCCAACCCCAACCCCCAAACCCAAAGTGCATCCTCCACTGGGCAGGACTTGTGTAGTGACCCGAGAAGAAGAAGAAGATCGGTTATTCGCGTGACGTGACTTTTGAAAATGGGCTATACTACCTTTAAATGCATTATGACATCATTGCTGTGCGCCTCACAACATAACTTTCATCCAGCCAGACTACTTTTGAAGTTTGAAGTTTATTTATTATTTCTGACGACCCCTTTCGAGGTATGAGAAATACATAGTAACTTGTACAATACAATTTATACATATAAATGTATATATATACACACATATGTTTTCTTTAAGAAAAAGAAAAGAAAACAGTTTCGAAATACATGTACATGTAATAGTATTTGCAATATTTACAAGTATTCACAGAAGCAATGTATTACAGTTTATAACACAGGCCTATAAAAATGTTTGGATCAATTTATGTCTTAAATTTCGCCATTATGAGTTTAATGAACTTGGCAAGTTGTGATAATTTCTTTGAACTTCTCGTGTTAAATAATGATGACATTTTCAAGATATTTGGACGAATCACATAATAGCGAGAAATGTATTTTGCTCTATCATCTGAGAAGTAAGTACATTCAAACAGATAATGAAATTCATCTCCTATAGCATTCAAATCACATAAATTACATTTCCTTTCAGATTTAGGAATATTTACATATCTACCTGCAACACATGGCAGATGATGATTACCGCATCTAAATTTACATAGGTTTATCCTATCATTACAGTTCAGTTTTCTGAGATATGATTCGAAATCAAGATTATCTTTTACTATCCTATAATTTATGCATTGGCTATTATTTTGGACTTCATTGTGCCAGTTTTGTTTTATTGTATCTCGTATTCGTTGTTCAAAAACTAATTTCACCCAGTTTACATTCACTTGTTTCTGCTCTAACCAGATATGGCTTAATCCAGACTTATCCAACAAATCAATAATATTTGCAACCCATTTTGTGTGCGACTCTGAGGATCACGCATAGAGTTAACACTATGAACCCACGCATCTGCACTGCGTATACGATACACACTAATTGTGACGTAACATTGTTGCACGCACAATTTGATTTGTGCGCCTTGATTCCCGAAACTTTCGTCCAATCAAATTGCTCAAGGAATGAAGCGCGCAAAAGATAATGAAGTCACATTGCCATGGCCACTCGATTTGTTTGGTGCTTCATTCTTCTTGAATTCCCCTTGCATACGGATGTTGTTTCTTGCATCTCCGATAATGCCTTCTAAACGATTCAGAAATGCTCTGAGTAAAGGTCTGCGTAGACTTTGCTGTTTCTTCAACGGTAAGGATATTACGGGTTAAATTTTATTGTATAGAAAGTCGGAGCGGTCTGAATCGTTCGGTTAAATATACTTTAGTAAAGAGATACATGTATTAAACCTTGCAAAAAGTTTTGTTCTGATACAACTAATCATTCGTTAATTACAAGTTGATTACACATACGTGACGTAAATACTGAGGATTCGTGACGCGATTTATGGTCATTTAGTGCCAACTAATATCGTTTGAAGAAACTTTATGTTAACTGGTTACTTAACATAAGCAATTTGCTTTACCTTTGTTCTTCATAGAATGTCATGACGAGGAAGTCCGTCCAACTGCACTCACCGCTGATGGCCTTCGAAAGGTAAGTCTGGTTGGAATCTATACTTTTCTTACATATAGCGTGCTATTTGATCAATGGACAGGTACTTTGCAGAAATCTCGGAATGATATCATTGATTTGACGGAATGTATTGCCGGTGACTCATCTGTTAGAACGGCAGTCACAATTTCCAAGTTGTTGATCCGTTCAACGAAATATAAAATCATGTGAATGCTACATCAGAGGAAAAGAAACAGGTTTGACGATATTGTGACTTCAAATTGCATTAATAAGCCGATATTGTTTGGATAATGTCTTTTCGGAGATTTTAACTGACCCCCTCCTCCTCCCTCCTTCCCCCGTCTCTCTCTCTCTCTCTCTCTCTCTCTCTCTCTCTCTCTCTCTCTCTCTCTCTCTCTCTCTCCTTCCTCCTCTCCACCACCCTCTCTTACGAATAACAACTGCAATTTCTTTCTTTTCTCTTTCAGTTCCACCTTTCAAGTGGACCGAGAGATATCGATGGCGTCAGCAATTGCTCTTCAGTCTGGGGCTCACAGAGGGATATATCAGTCCCTCACATCGGCCCGATCATCGCTCCTACGAAAACGTCAGGTCAATTCATGTACGATTCTGAAACCGGCAGCGTCATCTCGTTCCTGATTGCGTCGGACTTGTCTTTGTTTAATGAAGACGCGAACAACGACACGTACTCAATCAGCATAACAACGGTCAGTGACCTCACCGACGATACATCCAGCCTAGACATATCTAGTCTTACCGATTACAGAATCTACGAGAGCGAAGACGATAACGTCGATGTTCAAGATAAATCTCACTCTTCATCTGTCGATACGGAGCTCATCTTTGATACTATGCCTGTCAGTGTGATCGACATCATCTTGGGACAGCTATTGGACGAGGCTGTGACAGCACTTCTTGCTTCAGCGAAGAGCAATCGCTTCCTAATTAATATGCACATGTGTAAAAAAAAATTACAATCGAGCTTTAAGTAAAGTGTTGATTATTCTATTAAAAACTGAGCTTTAGTTTGATTTTGGTTTTGCATCGTGTCTTTCAATACATTCTGAGTGCCCTATTTGACGGTGAATGGTACACTTAAAGTATCATACGCCTCATTTTCAACTCCTTTCCCTCCCGGGCTTCCGTCAGTAGCTTAATGTATTATTTTGTGGTAATTGACACAATTATCGATTTAATGAGAGAACGGTAAATGAAAAGAAAGGAAAACTAAATTTTCCGAGAATATATATGAGATAAATTGAGAATAGGAGAACATTTTTATGGAGAAAATAATATTGCGTCAGTTCAAAGTTATTAATAGGGACTATCAATAGAGGAATGTAGCAACTATATTTCAAATTTCTCGGGAAGCAAAAGCAGAGAAGTGGAGAAAGGAAGATAGAACAATAGACAGAGAGAGAGAGAGAGAGAGAGAGAGAGAGACACACACAGAGAGAGAAAGGGACAGACAGAGAGACAGAGATAGACGGATAGAAAGAATGACAGAATGAAGGAGGGGAAGAAAAAGAGGACAAAGAAGCGAAGTGAGAGATAGAAAGCAAGAGAATGGGTGAGAAGAGAAAAGAAATGATGCACATGCTAGGGAAAAGGAAGATGAAACCGAAGAGAGAGAGAGAGAGAGAGAGAGAGAGAGACCACGCATCTGCACTGCGTATACGATACAAAGTAATTGTGACGTAACATTGTTGCACGCACAATTTGATTTGTGCGCCTTGATTCCCGAAACTTTCGTCCAATCAAATTGCTCAAGGAATGAGGCGCGCAAACGATAATGAAGTCACATTGCCATGGCCACTCGATTTGTTTGGTGCTTCATTCTTCTTGAATTCCCTTTGCATACGGATGTTGCTTCTTACATCTCCGATAATGCCTTCTAAACGAACGAGAAATCGTTTCTTTAAGAGATTCAGAAATGCTCTGAGTAAAGGTCTGCGTAGACTTTGCTGTTTCTTCAACGGTAAGAATATTACGGGTTAGATTTTATTGTATAGAAAGTCGGACACAATACAATAAAATCTAACCCGTAATATTCTTACCGTTGAAGAAACAGCAAAGTCTACTTGTATAGAAAGTCGGAGGGATTCAAGTTGTCGACCTCCCCGTGGTGAATCCTGTCAACTGGCGCAAGTCAGGCGAACGACAACAACCAGAGTTAGTAGAACTAACATCAACGAACTTCTTCTCCACGATGGACCGTCAGCCACAGCAGACTAGAACCAACCCATAGCATGTGCCCCTATAGGGCAGGCACCTACGGATGCCGTACGGGCTGGTATCTCCCTGCTGCAGCTGAACGTAGAGGGCTTAACTAAGGCCAAAATCACCATCATCGAGCACTTGCTGCAGACCAACAAAGTCAGTGTTGTCCTGTTGCAAGAGACCCATATCAGCGACAGCTGGATATACCTTAGCAGCTCACACTGAAAGCGACATCCATGGGATCGCCACCTTTGTGCGGAATTCGGCCAAGTGGAAAGCATTAGCAGCCTCTGCCTCCGACTCTGACCTGGAGTGGACAGCAACCCAGGTGGAAGGTGTGACTAATCGCACCACCAAGGCTACGACGTGAGAACCTAATGAACAAGCTCACAACCAAATCCCTTGCCGATGCTGAACACCTCCTACACAAAACCACGACTGAATCCCTGAACCTAGGCGGCCAACGCCTCCGATCGCGCCGACCTTTCTCCCGTCATGCAGCTGCCCTCAGCAGATCCGACTTTAGCCTGCTGCAAGAGTGGGAAAGGTGCTGGGAAGGGACGGCTCGCCCAAGGCAATTCACTGTCCCCCCCGGCATCAAAGCTCCTGCTGGCTCGGACCTACCTCGGAGGAAGTGGGTCACACTGAACCGGCTACGGACTGGGGTTGGTAGATTCAATGCCAACATGTACCGATGGAAACTCAGGGATTCACCGGCATGCACCTGTGGTGCAGACGAGCAGACGGCAGATCATATCCTGTACCACTGTCCCGACCTCCAACCCCCTGACGGGATGACTGATCTGTCGTGCCCAAAAGACGAACAAGTGAACTGGCTTACGCAGCTCCAAGAAATAGCTTGATGTTCTACTACCTCACACGAAAGAAGAAGAAGAAGAAAGTCGGAGCGGTCTGAATCGTTAGGTTAAATATGCTTAAGTTTAAAGATATTGAACCTTGCAAAAAGTTTTGTTCTGATACAACTAATCATTCGTTAATTACAAGTTGATTACACTTACGTGAAGTAAATACTGAGGATTCGTGACGCGACTTTTGGTCATTTAGTGGCAAATAATATCGTTTGAAGAAACTTTATGTTAACTGGTTACTTAATATAATCAATTTGCTTTACCTTTGTTCTTCATAGAATGTCATGACGAGGAAGTCCGTCCAACTGCACTCACCGCTGATGACCTTCGAATGGTAAGTCTGGTGGGAATCTATACCTTTCTTACATATAGCGTGCTATTTTGATCAACGGACGGGTACTTTGCAGAAATCGCGGAATGATATCATTAATTTGACGGAACATATTGCCGGTGACTCATCTGTTAAAACGGCAGTCACAATTTCCAAGTTATTGATTTGTTTTACGAAATATAAAATCATGCGAATGCTACATCAGAGGAAAAGAAACATGTTTGACGATATTGTGACTTCAAATTGCATTAATGAGACGATATTATTTGGATGATGTCCTTTCGGACATTTTAACTGACCCCCTTCTACCTCCCTCACCCTCTCTCTCTCTCTCTCTCTCTCTCTCTCTCTCTCTTCCTTCCTCCTCTCCACCACCCTCTCTTACGAATAACAACTGCAATTTCTTTCTTTTCTCTTTCAGTTCCACCTTTCCAGTGGACCGAGAGATATCGATGGCGTCAGCAATTGCTTTTCAGTCTGGGGCTCACAGAGGGATATATCAGTCCCTCACATCGGCCCGACGATCGCTCCTACGAAAACGTCAGGTCAAGTCATGTACGATTCTGAAACCGGCAGCGTCATCTCGTTCCTGATTGCGTCGGACTTGTCTTTATTTAATGAAGACGCGAACTACGACACGGACTCAATCAGCATAACAACGGTCAGTGACCTTACCGACGATACATCCAGCCTAGACATATCTAGTCTTACCGATTACAGAATCTACGAGAGCGAAGACGATAACGTCGACGTTCAAGATAAACCTCACTCCTTATCTGTCGATACGGAGCTCATCATTGATACTAGGCCAGTCAGTGTGGTCGACATCATCTTGGGGCAGCTATTGGACGAGGCTGTGACAGCACTTGTTGCTCCAGCGTAGAGCAATCGCTTTCCGATATATATGGACATGTGTAGAAAAGGAAATCCATATAACCAAGCTTTGAATAAAATGTTGATCATTCTACGCAAAAATGACCTTTAGTTTGATTTCTTTGCAGTTTGTCTTTCAGTACATTCTGAGACTATGGAAACGCCTATCTGACATTGAGTGGTACACGTTGAGTGCAATATGCCATGCTTCCAATCCCCGTGCTTCCGTCGGTAGCTTTATCTATTCTTTTGTGATAATTGATAAATCATCAGTCTGATAAAAGAACGTGAAAGGAACAGATAGGGAAATAGTTTTGTATCATTCCATCTAAATTTTCTAAAAGAAATATATAAGAAAACTGAGGAAAGAGGGAGAAAGCTTTTATGGGGAAAATGATTTTGCTTGATTTCAATGTTATTAATATCGAGTGGTAATGGAGAAATGTAGCCACTATATTTCTAATTTCTCGGGAAGCAAAAGCAGAGAAGTGGAGAAAGGAAGATAGAACAATAGACAGAGAGAGAGAGACAAAGAGAGAGAAAGGGACATGCAGACAGACAGAGATACACGGAGAGAAAGAAAAACAGAATGAAGGAGGGGACGAACAAGAGGACAAAGAGGCGAAGTGAGAGATAGAAAGCAAGAGAATGGATGAGAAGAGAAGAGAAATGATGCACATGCTAGGGAAAAGGAAGTTGAAACCGAAGAGAGAGAGAGAGAGAGAGAGAGAGAGAGAGAGAGAAAGAGTGAGATGGGAGAGAGAGAGTGTGTGGAGAAGAATAGTGGAGAGGGCGAGAAACGAAAATTTGAAGTAGACAGACAAACAGAAATGGAGACAAGCACACACACATACCACATAGGCAGACAGAGGGTTTAAGGAGTGAAAACAATGAGAAAATTAATTTCCTAGTTTATTATCAACCTACATTAGCAAATATATAACAACCTCGTAATTTTGAAAGCCAAACATAATCCATACATAACATTTGATACGATTATGATACATCAATCGGACTTTTACCTAAGATTGGACATTTGCTCAATACGCCAGGCAGGTAATGATGAGTTTCCTGAATGATTGCATAGTTGAATAACTCACCGCGGATGATATCAGAGCTTTCTCGAAGATTCACCTTTTCCTTTTCCCAAGCAGCAGTATCATTTGCATCTTCGTCAGCTCCTAAAAGCTGTTAACATGGTTACTAAATCTTGTGAAATAGGGAATGTCCTCGCAATCAATCAATGTGTGTGAGTGTTGATTTATATTACTAAAGAAATAAAACATGCATTGATTTAACTCCATCACAATCTTTCATTATATATATCGGTTATTCGCGTGACGCGACTTTTGAAAATGGGTTATACTACCTTTAATTGTATTATGACATCATTGCTGTGCGCTTCACAACATAACTTTCATCCGACCAGACTACTGTGTGCGACTCTGAGGATCACGCATATAGAGTTAACTCTATTGGCCCACGCATCTGCACCGCGTATACGATACAAACTAACTGTGACGTAACATTGTTGCACGCACAATTTGTTTTGTGCGCCTTGATTCCCGAAACTTTCGTCCAATCAAATTGCTCAAGGAATGAAGCGCGCAAAAGATAATGAAGTCACATTGCCATGGCCACTCGATTTGTTTGGTGCTTCATTCTTCTTGAATTCCCCTTGCATACGGATGTTGTTTCTTGCATCTCCGATAATGCCTTCTAAACGAACGAGAAATCGTTTCTTTAAGAGATTCAGAAATGCTCTGAGTAAAGGTCTGCGTAGACTTTGCTGTTTCTTCAACGGTAAGGATATTATGGGTTAAATTTTATTCTATAGAAAGTCGGAGCAGTCTGAATCGTTCGGTTAAATGATTATGCTTAAGTATAAAGATGTTAAACCTTGCAAAAAAAAATGTTCTGATACAACTAATCATTCGATAATTACAAGTTGATTACCAATAAGTAAAGTAAATACGGAGGATTCGTGACGTGACTTAAGGTCATTTAGTTATTATTATTATTATTATTATTATTATTATTATTATTATTATTATTATTAATATTATTATTATTATTATCATTATTATTATTATTATTATTATTATTATTATTATTATTATTATTATTATTATTATTATTATCATTATTACTTATTACTTATACAGCACTTTTTCCATAAGGCCCAAAGCGCTTACAATGAACTAAATAGAATTACATAATCTGAAACTACGTACAACAAAAGAGATGAGTTTTTAATGCCTTTCTGAAAATTGATAGTGATGGATACTGCCTAATTGTAAGTGGCAAATCATTCCAGTGTTTTGAAGATGACACAGTGAAAGTTCTATCGCCGGCTAATGTACGAGTTTTTGGATGTGTGAGACGAAGAGTGTCACTGGCCGACCGAAGTGCTCTTGCTGGTGTATACAGAGTCAAGCAATTAGTTAAATACTCCGGAGCCTGTTCGTTCAGTATTTTGTAGACAAACAGCAGTAGTTTGAATGTAATTCTCTGTTTCATGGGGAGCCAGTGGAGTGAATTAAGGAGTGGTTGAGAAGGATGATCCCGGGAAACCTGCAAAATTAAGCGTGCTGCCCAATTTTGTAGTCGTTGAACACGAATTAATTGATTAGAGGGAATTGTAGAAAGAAGCCCGTTGCAATAATCAATGCGAGATAGAACTAACGAACGAACAGCATTGTGCCAAATAATATTGTTTGAAGAAACTTTATGTTAACTGGCTAATTAATATAATCAATTTGCTTTACCTTTGTTCTTCATAGAATGTCATGACGAGGAAGTCCGTCCAACTGCACTCACCGCTGATGACCTTCGAATGGTAAGTCTGGTGGGAATCTATACCTTTCTTACATATAGCGTGCTATTTTGATCAACGGACGGGTACTTTGCAGAAATCGCGGAATGATATCATTAATTTGACGGAACATATTGCCGGTGACTCATCTGTTAAAACGGCAGTCACAATTTCCAAGTTATTGATTTGTTTTACGAAATATAAAATCATGCGAATGCTACATCAGAGGAAAAGAAACATGTTTGACGATATTGTGACTTCAAATTGCATTAATGAGACGATATTATTTGGATGATGTCCTTTCGGACATTTTAACTGACCCCCTTCTACCTCCCTCACCCTCTCTCTCTCTCTCTCTCTCTCTCTCTCTCTCTCTCTTCTCTCTTCTCTCTCTCTCTCTCTCTCTCTATGTCTGTCTCCCTCTCTCTCTTTCTCTCTCTCTCTCTCTCTCTCTCTCTCTCTCTCTCTCTCTCTCTCTTCCTTCCTCCTCTCCACCACCCTCTCTTACGAATAACAACTGCAATTTCCTTCTTTTCTCTTTCAGTTCCACTTTTCCTGTGGACCGAGAGATATCGATGGCGTCAGCAATTGCTCTTCAGTCTGGGGCTCACAGAGGGATATATCAGTCCCTCACAACGGCCCGACCATCGCTCCTACGAAAACGTCAGGTCAATTCATGTACGATTCTGAAACCGGCAGCGTCATCTCGTTCCTGATTGCGTCGGACTTGTCTTTGTTTAATGAAGACGCGAACTACGACAAGGACTCAATCAGCATAACAACGGTCAGTGACCTCACCGACGATACATCCAGCCTAGACATATCTAGTCTTACCGATTACAGAATCTACGAGAGCGAAGACGATAACGCCGATGTTCAAGATAAACCTCACTCCTCATCTGTCGATACGGAGCTCATCATTGATACTAGGCCAGTCAGTGTGGTCGACATCATCTTGGGGCAGCTATTGGACGAGGCTGTGACAGCACTTGTTGCTCCAGCGTAGAGCAATCGCTTTCCGATATATATGGACATGTGTAGAAAAGGAAATCCATATAACCGAGCTGTGAATAAAATGTTGATCATTCTACGCAAAAATGACCTTTAGTTTGATTTCTTTGCAGTTTGTCTTTCAGTACAATCTGTACGTGCTTCCGTGCTTCCGTCGGTAGCTTTATCTATTCTTTTGTGATAATTGACACAATCATCAGTCTGATGAAAGAACAGAAAAAGAAAAGATAGGGAAATAGTTTTGTATCTAAATTTTCCAAAAGAAATATATAAGAAAATTGTGGAAGTAGGAGAAAGCTTTCATGGGGAAAATGATTTTGCTTGATTTCAATGTTATTAATAGGGAGTGGTAATGGAGAAATGTAGCGACTGCATTTTTAATTTCTCGGGAAGCAAAAGCAGAGAAGTGGAGAAAGGAAGAGAGAACAAGAGAAAGAGAGAGAGAGAGAGAGAAAGAGAGAGAGAGAGAGGAAGAGCGAGAGAGATAGAGACAGAGACAGAGACAGAGTGAGACAGAGAGAGGGAGAGAGACAGAGAGAGAGAGAGACAGACAGACAGACAGACATAGAGAGAGAGGCATAGGCAGAAAGAGAGGGAGACAGGGAGAGAAAGAGACAGACAGACAGAGAGAGAGGGGGGGGGGACAAATAAAGAAAGAGAGAGAGAGAGAGAGAGAGAGAGAGAGAGAGAGAGAGAGAGAGAGAGAGAGAGAGAGAATCATACGCAATGAGATAAGGGGAAAGAAAAAAAACAACATGTTTACGTACAATTTTTTTTTGTGGATACGCACGACGACTTTACAATGATGTACAGGCTAAAGTAAAACAACGTAAATAAGTGTTTTATGAGAAGAGAGTGAATTGATCCCGTTATTCAAAATATGTAAGTAAGATTTTCGCGCCATGTCTTTTCTGTCTAGAATAATTATATATGAATATGACAATTTCAAGAATGTTAATAATAAACCTCATTTAACTTTGAAGTCAACGCATAGTACAATTGATCAAAGACCGCATAATCAAATAACAGTTCAGTTTATCTTTTTTTGTTTTGCGTTTTATGCTCTTGCTTCTTTTGAGAGCGAGTTGCAGTTACGTATCACCAGCATGGTTCATTGAGCAAAAGTGTAAATACTCATTTTCAAATTAGAAATAAAATAAAAAGTGGAAATATTCAATTTCCAGAGGCTATCAACATTGCCTCTATCACCCCCGCGCTGTGCCACAGCACAGGTTGACATCATTATTATTTCGAACATCAAATAATGATAGACGTGATGCGAACGCAAACGAATCATCAAATAGGCGGATCACCAAGAAAATTCATGATTGAAAGAAGAAAATCATCTAATGTCATGGTTACGATACCTTTATTCACGTCTCGTTCTTCATGTTCATCATGTTCATGTCGGAGACGAAGGAAATTGAAGTTGTTTGGTGTACATTTACAATTTGCGTGTTGAGTGAGTCAATATACGTTCCACCTACCGTGCCTACAGTGTTTGCTTGGTCTCCATCCAACGGACATGAACATGATGTAATTGAAAATGATACATCAAGAGTGATCAGCAAGAGTAAATATCTTAATGGGTGTCTGTGAGGTGTTCTTCTTTCTAAATGTTAGGACTAGAGAATACAGTAGTTTGAATATAAGAGCAAAGTTTTTGGATAGAATCTTTTCCTTTTAACATGTTGTTTCATCATGCTTACATGTCAATGTGAAAGTCTGCTGCAAAACAGCTTTATGAACTATCTGACTGACGGATCCCGAAAAAATGCATGGTGATTAACAGAATGTCATGGTTTCAATACCTTATTCACATCTCGTTATTCATGTTCATATCGGAGACGAAGGTACAGTAAGTTGTTTGGTGTACGTTTACAATTTGCGTGTTGAGTAAGTCAATATACGCTCCACCTACCGTGCCCACAGAGTGTTTGCTTGGTCTCCATCCCACGGGCATGAACATGGTGAAATTGGAAATGATACAGAAAAAGTGATCAAAAGAGAAGAAAATACGCGAAAATATGACTTTTAACGGAGTGTATATCTTAATGGGTGTCTGTGAGGCGGTTTTCTTTCTTGATGTTAGGACTAGATAATACATAGTTTGAATATAGTTTTAAGATTCATTTTAACATCATCGTTTCGTCACGTTCACATGTCAGTGTGAAAGTCTGCTGACTGGCGGCCTAGCATTTGCCCATCTCCTGACCGATTTCGTTTAAAATTGTTTTAAAAGCTTCATTATAAGCTTCTCAGTGAGTATTCGAGGTGCAATAGTACGTCTGAGGTTGTACATCGACCTGTGTACTCTAGCTTTAAACTGATGTTTTATCAACATTTGCTTTAAGCAACGATCATATCGTTCCCTGCGTGACTGAGCCACTTCACAGAGGACATGGATGAGAATATTAAAACTCATTTTTCTGATCTTCGCACAGACGTGCCTATTTCTTCCAGTTTCCCGACCAAACTGACAAATACTACTAGTTCAATTACAAGAGATGCTTTATATATGGCATATTTTACTGTTGCTACTCTTTGTTACATCGTCATCGGGATCACAGCCGTAGTAGGGAACGTCCTGGTGATCGTTACGATCGTTCGAACGGAGTGTCTGCATCGGCCGACGTACTACCTGGTCGCCAGCCTTACCGTTGCCGATCTTTTGACGGCTTTGGTCGCCCTTCCCACTTCGGCGTACGGTAGACTTAGTCACAAGAACCATGTGTGCGATCGCACCGGGGGTTGGTGGGTGTTTATAGCGTCATTTTACCTTCACGCTGTCTCAGTCGCCCATCTCCTAGCTATTGCAGTCGATCGGTACATCTGCATTATCAAACCACTTCGCTATGTTCAGCTCGTCACATCCAGAAGCACCGGCATCGTCATCGCATTCATGTGGGTCGCTTGCATGGCTTTCGGCGTCTTAACCTTGACGGGGGAGACCAGAGTTTTTACATGTGAGAAGAAAAATTTCCTCAGGTCGTACATCATAGCACTCATGATCCCAATCGTCCTCTGCATGATCTCCTTTGTCTATCTCGCCATCTTCCGCGTTGCAAGGAAACACGCATTGCGGATTGCGGCCATGATGCGAGCGACGCACGATGGACCGGCTGCCCATCACCAAGAAAACACGAGTTCGCAGCTGAAAGCGACAAAGACCACATTGATTATCCTGTGCGCCTTCGTAGTCAGCTGGCTCCCAGTGTCAATCAAGTTCCTGCTCGACATCCACCTCGTCGCATCGCCGTCAACCATGTTGTACTTGCGCACGTCGTGTGAGCTCGTTGCTCTTACCAACTCAGCCGTTAACCCCCTTGTGTACGTGTACAGGGACAAAACTTTTCGGAACGTATTCAAACACTTGCCGATAATTGGGCAGGCATGGAAATAACAGGTGGTGCGTATAGACTAGAAGGTTAAGCGTAATTTAAGTTACAGTATCTCAATTGTTAGTCGGAATCACGCAACATCTATTGCTCTCCTACCCTACTGTTGAAACGCCAGAGCCTATCCATTTTCATTTCCCAAACCAAAGTGTCGATCTCGAATGAAACGAATTTTTGAGGAGATCAGTTTGAGTAAGTACTTCAAAGTTAAACACATTGGCATGTGTGTTTTAACACCAGTTGAAAAAGTGATTGAAACACAAAGTTTGACATGAAGATTAAGATTAGCATTAGGATCGAACACCAAGTAATGGCCATCTCAAATCAGGCACGAACACTAACGAAAACGAATCGACAAAGGTTTGTATCTCGAAACAAATACACCAAGATTCAATGTCACGATTGCGGGATATTATATTCGCCTCATTCTTCATGTTCATGTCGGGGGACGGAAGGAGTGCACTCGTTTAGTGTACATGAGTCACTTACCCTTCATTCCCAGAGATTGTTTGCTTGTTCCCCGTTCCGCTAACATAATTGACTTGAACTTGCAAATGAAATACCAAATGTGATCAATTTAGAGCTGGAAACGTAAAAATTACTTTTTTTACAAGATAAATTACTTCTAGGAGCTCTACATAAGGGGGCTTTCTTTCTTACCGTCAATAATCATGATAATTAAGCATGCACCAGTTTGAATATATTAAATCACGCAGAAGCAGATGCATACAAAATTGTTTGATAAAAGTCATTCCTTTTGATAAATTATGATTGGCTCGTGTAAATGGCCATATAAAACACGAATTCGCAGAGGAAAACAACGAAGACCATCCTCACACTGATCGTTGTGTGTGCCACTGGAGTAAGCTGGCTGCTGGCGTTAAATCCAGGAAAAAAATATCCAGATGATTCTTTTGAAATGGATCCTTAACAGCCAGTCCTCGCTATGAATCATATTCATTTAAAAATACTTTGGAGTGGCGATTACAAATCGTAGACAATCGATCACCAGAGGCCCTTTAGTGTAACCTGTTTAGCGACCACCTGCCTTCAAAGACTATATTCGTTGTCTCATTTGAGCGGTATTTGAACGTAAAAGTAAAAGTGAGAAAAATCAAGGTAAACAAATGCTTAGCTTCAGGCAGTCCTCATGGCAATAAAAACAAGTGTTACAAGTGCAAGAACATCCCCTGTATCGCTTCCCTAGTAGACCATTTTCGTCATGTCTGCAAAGTTTATGCATGTCTTTCAATCAATACGTTACTCATACTAGATGTTAAAAACATTTTATGGCACTTGAAAAATAATTACAAATCAGTTTCAAATCACATCAAACTGAAACTGACACGTCATAAAGTCAAGTGATGCCATATTTCTTAGAGACAGGTTTTGTGATATTTTATCGATTTCTTTTCTGTAATAATTCTTGGAATATGATTTAATGAGATTTTCATTATTGGACATTTTCGGATCTGAACATCTGTTTGTATCAGAAAATTGATTCAGAACACAACAATGGTCATTGTGCATTACACATGCCAACCTGCAACTTCTTTTCTGCCGGAAGCATCATACATTATTAATAACACTGTGCGATGACAGTTGCTGGTGGATTCACAGGTGTCGTACACAGTGGTGATTGTTGTGTTCTGAATTAGTTATCTCATATGTTTCCATTTTCGTGTCCAGGGGTGTCCGAAAGAGCAGAGAGGTGTAAGGAATGGAGTCAAAATATCTTGTAAATCGTTTGAGTGTTTCACCTTCCATGGAAACAGCCTCGATTTCATGTGCGGAGATGTCCGAAAAAAAGTTACGGACCAAATGCATTTTACAATTTTATCAAAATTTCCCTTCGCTTACCCCCAATCTGATTTCCAGCGTGTGTAATAAGATCAGCTATGAACTCCCAGCGAAGGTTGAACGGTTGACATATTTCTCAAACCAGATTTTCTTTTGTTATTCAGAGGAAGGCACTGCCTAATTAGAAATACAGCGTATTGTTTGAAACACCTGAATGTCTTGAATTTTTATGAGGCGGCGGTCATGATAGATCAAAGGAAGTCTATCCGAGCGCAGTCCATCCATGATAGGTCCATGGAAAGAGTTACGGACAAAATTCTCTCTACGATTGTATCAAAATTTCCCTTTGCTCATCCCAAACTAATTCACAGTCTGTGTATCAAGATCAGCTATGAACTCCCCGCAAAGGCTGGACGGTTAACATATTTTTCAAACCTGACTTTATTCATAGTCGAATTGCCTAATAACAGATACAGCGTATTGTTTAAAACACCTGAATGTCTTGGATAGACCATTTTCGTTATTTATGCAAGTTTTATTCACGTACTTCAAACAATACGTTACTCATGGTTACCCCAAAGCTTGTCCGAGCTTTGTCCGAGCAGCAACAAATAATCGATTCAGAGTGCGTTCCACTCATTGAAACTGAATCACGAAATACAGGTAGATGTAATAACGCGTCTCCATGGCATTTAGGGGAAAGTTGTGAATACATTACGATAATGTATTATTCTTATGAGGCGGCGGTCATGCTAGATTCAAGGAAGTCTATCCGAGTACAGATGTCCATCAAATAATAGGCCCATGGTACTGAGTAGAACTTTTCTAAAGACGTTTTGTTATATATTTCTCTTATATTTTGTTTTATTTCCTCCACCACTCCCCTTTCTTTATCCACCTGTCCCTCTCTTCGTCTCTATCTTCACCTTTTTTTTTGTCTCTATCGCTGTCTCGCTCACTTTGTTACCCCTCTTCTTTTGCACAAGTGTGTTTGAATATGCATGTTGTGTGTGTTGGAGCGTCTCATAGGATTGTGTGCAAAACAGCGAACACTATTGAGCGGGCAAAAGCGGACAGGGCAATATTCTAACGCAAAACCGAAAACGTTAAAACGTGTTTCTGTTTTTTGTACCTCACTAAACAGACCGATTGCTGACGTTGTATCTTTTTTCAAAGATTATAATCCTTGCATATTGTCAACAAGCTTATTTTTATTAGTGAGGCTATTTTTTTAAATGTGTAATTTATGAAAATGTACATAGGTCAATATATCGAGCTATGCCGCTGGACTAGTAAGGAGGCTGGGAGAAAGAATATAGTCTGAAAAGACCATCCTTTTCACAGAAGTAATATAAGACTCAAATGATAAAAAACCAACCAACAACAATGGCAATTTGGTACATATGTTATGCAAGACGAGACAGCATATTTTTACGAATTAGTTAACACTTGATATGGTGGTTTAGATTTAGGAGATTTTATTAGGTCTTATAAAATTACAAAAGGGGCTTCCTTTTAGACAGGCATATATATCAATTTGGACGATGGTCTCCCGTGATCTTATTGGGTACAGTTCGGCACCTGACCTTGTTACACATTAAACAATATAACAATAACAGTAATCTCAATAACGATACAATATTACTGTTATTTACAAAATATAAGCAAAAGCGTCTTTTAATTTCCTGAAAGTCAAACGCCAAGACCTATCGAGAGAATGGGCGCATTCAATTTCGCAGGCGGGGCACTTTTGTTGGCCTGGCAAAGAAGGGTGTAGCCATTCCCATGGAAGGAAATGCTTGGGAGAAGATTTTCTCATCTTTTAATCATGTTAAATAGGAAATCTTTAAGTCATTTTGACAGGGAGCTTGCGGATCAGAAGTGACCTCCTGGAATAGCGCCTGATTTCCCTCAAAGTTACGGTGCGGCCGGGGGCCCATAGCCATAGCGATGGGGCTTCTTCACTCCTTCGGTAGCCGGTACAATCTTTCTGGCTGCTTTGGTAGGAAACCGTCATTTGCGAACAAACAAAGCCAGCGAGCAGAAACAAAAAAAAAGTGGAAAAGGACATGATATGATATACTGTCGGCACAAGCATGCTTAGGGACATTTTGTCGGTACGTAGTACATCCGTATCGGCATTTGAATTTCATTTGTACCGACAAAATGCATTCGCGGATCAAAAATATCTCTTGAGCCGATAAACTCCCCTCGAAACAGTTATGGGGAATGGGGTGGGGGGCTGCCTTCTCTGGCTATGTTAATGCGAGATAGAGTACCGTGCTTGCTGATATTTCGGTGCTCCAGTTTAGCCTATTTTCCTCGTCCAGTATTGATCAGAGTATCTAATGTAGCAGTGACCATGGTAAACATTCATTAGCGGTGGAGCCTTTCTGACCCTCCTCTGGTTTCCAAGTGTTACAAAGTACTATTATTTTGCATAGACAATATTATAAAATTTCAATAATCCTTAACAGAACACAAAACGTCACGTCTACAAAACGGCATTATTGTAAAGCAGTTCTTGCTTGTAATTACAGTAATCCTTTGTTAATATTTCACGTGGTACATTTCCCCATGAAGAGTCCGGGTCACCCTGCGACTTTCAAGCGTGATGTTAATCATCATTCAGTGAACTAACTTCTCACTAGAACTCTTCATGCATCGAATTCCATATGATAGGGTAAACCATCGATACTGGCAATGACCTGAGCCCTGTAGCCCAGGTCGACCTCCCCAACGGTGTCCACATCATCGCTCATTCCCAGCGTCATCTGACTCTGATCGATCACGGGTTCGTTCTCGTATTCGTTGACAGCAACGGTGGTGATACTACTCCCGACCACATCAGCGACGTCGTAATGACCGTTCTCACCACCATTCGCCGAATATGACCCGCTGTCGTGGCGAACGGTCCGCATGCTGCCACCGCTGATGCCGAGATCAACGTCATCATGGTCATCACTTGTTTCCATTTTCGTCGTCGGCGTCGCGTGATCATCAACCACCGTGAATTGATTGTTTTGCACACCTTCCTGCACATTGTCGGAGTGGTATGCCGACATAGTGACGTCATCGAGCTCAACGGGTGGGTTGTCGTCATCGTATTGTTCGTATTCTATTTGGTTGGCGAGGGAAGACTTCTTCTCTATAACGAAAAGGACAGCAGATTAGACAAATGGTCACCATATAGTATTTTTTCTACATCATGATCATTACCATGAACATTATCATTATCACTGTTATATAGGGAGTCTGAATTGTAGACTATCACAATTAAGGTCTGAACACACAGACTCGCATACACAAATATGGACAAAATACATATTGTACACATATGAAGGAACTGTCCATGGCCGTCACCAGGGGGGGGGGGGGGGGGGCGATGCGGAGGGTGTGAACGCACCCCCCTCGAGACCACACTTTTTTTTTCGAAGGGGGGCGAGTTTGTTCTGTTGTTGTTGTTGTTGTTGTCGTTGTTGTTTTTTTTTTGGGGGGGGGAGGGGGGGGGGGGGGCGTCACCGAGGGGGGAAGGGGGGGGGGGGGAAGGCGGGTTGTAGGTCTTTTAGATGGGCGACCTATTATTGGTAATTTGAATGTCTTTTTCTCTCTAAAAGCACCCCCCCCCCCTTGAAAAAATTTTGGTGACGGAACTGCTTGCACTTAACTAATAATGGAGTAAACACATATGGTCTCGCATTTGGCTACAAATCATTCTATTTGTCATCATTAGGCTGAAGTGAACCCACAAACATAAAAATCACGATTCAAACAGTCTTCATCATAGAGTGAATGTTAAACATTTCGTTACCGGCGCATGATTAAAAGATATTATCCTCTTCGCCAGGGGCGCATCCAATCATGCTTTCAATAATCTTTCGCTCATCGCTTCTATTGGATGACACGGTGGTCGATGAAACGGTGGTCGACTACTACTTACTGTACAACCTCTTGACATGGGAGGTCACATCCCCGGCGATGTCGGTGACGGAGCAGCAGGCGACACAGGACCGGAGACAGTTCTCTGGCAGGGCGCCATCGTGCCGGTAGTCTGTGTAGGGGAAGGTGTACAGATGCGCCACTGCTGAAATGCTCATCTCGACACAGAGAACGAAGTCCTGAGATGGAAGAAGAGAGAGGTGGGGGGAAGGAGGGGAAAAGGGGTGGGGCGGGGAGGAGGGTGAAAGGGGAGGGGGAGGGGGGGAAAGGGGTAGGGGCGAGGAGGAGGGGGAAAGGGGAGGGGGAGGGGAGGAGGGGGAAGGGGAGGGGTGGGGGAGAACAAGAGATGAAACATTGAAGAGTGAAAGGGAGGAAAGAGAGAAACATACATTGGCAGAAAGAAGAAAAGAAAATGGAAAGAAAGACAAAAGTCGGAAAGGAGAAAAACAGAGAGGAAAGAATAAAAAGAAAATCGACCGACAGAAAGAATGAAGGGAAGGGAAATGGGCATAGGCAACGACGACTTTCATTACTAAGGTGTAAATAAATATTCATACCTTTATCAATTTGAGTGATTTAAACGAATAGATCAATTTCTAAATCAAGTTATAAGAACTGTCCTTTCAGTTAGCCATACCTCAATGATGATAACCAGTTCTGATGTTATAGCAGTGGATAACAAACTAACGCGCTTGCAAATGTTAGATCTCAGGACTATTACGACCATTGACATGATTGAGGAAGCTTGGCGAACGTTCGTATCACAAGTGTCCAATTTGCTTTCATATG
The DNA here is from genome assembly GCA_963669155.1 of Arbacia lixula. Lineage (NCBI taxonomy): Eukaryota > Metazoa > Echinodermata > Echinoidea > Arbacioida > Arbaciidae > Arbacia > Arbacia lixula. Next base: position 22,775,272 of record OZ022582.1, on the reverse strand, counting down.
AAGAAAACATTTTCTTAAAAGAAAAACAAACAAATATCCATATCAAAATGAGCAAAGTGAAAGGTTGAAAGTGAGCCTATGACCATACATATGACATTCATGATCTAATTTCTAACTTGCCCTCTTAACTTTTTGCGTGCCACATGACATTGTGTATTTAGACACACAAATCCCAAAGCGCGCCATATTTTTTTGCATTCAAAGGGTTTTCAAAAAAGGCAATCTTCGTTTCATGAAAACATTCATGATTGTCTAATCATATGTCTCACTTTCCTCACAATCCTCTGCTCCTTATATTGTTTGGCTCAGAAGTCCATCTACCGCATAACCTCAGATTATCAGAGGCAATACTCTCCTCAACCCTCGCGTTACCAACCTATGATAACCCTATCAACTTACTGCAAATATTCATGCCAATGGTACTGAGTACCTGATATGACCTTTCCTTCGACCAGATGCTGTACTTAAGACCACTACAACCTTGAAGACCATTCGAAAGGAGCGATCCGCACGTGTTTACCTGGATAAGTCGCTGAAAATTATGATGGCTGTCAAAGCACCACTCTACCACATACAGGTAGACTAACAGCCAATATTTACACCATCTGTCCTTTCTCTGGACCAGACGCTGTTCATTAAACCTCTATGACCTAGACGGTCATTCGGAAGGATTCAGTACGTGCTACCTGGATAAGTCATTGACATTCCTGAAGACTGTTGAAGCCCCATCCGGCAGACTACCAGAAGCAAAAGTATCCTTACATCATCTGTTCTTTCCCTGGACCAGACGCTATACCGCAGACCTCTATGACATAAGATCATTCGAAAGGAGTCAGTATGGGCTTACCTGGATGAGTCGCTGAAACTCTTGAAGGTTCTCGAAGCCCCATTCTGGATTGAGGGTCGGGTTGATCAGGCCGATGGTGAGGTTGATGATGAGTGACTGGAAGAAGGAGCCGAAGATGGTGAGCTGGACGGAGACCAGCTTACCAATGGGGTGCAGGCCCGCCAACTCCTCCTTGGTCGCCCGGTAGAACATCATCAAGCAGTACATGGCCCACTGAACGGGAGGGTGAGTGGGTAGGAGAGGACCATTGAAAGCAAATAGTGTACCGAAGTATAACGTCAAATGTGCATGTTGTCAAGACAACTGGTTCTAAAAATTTTGTGGGTAGAATAAGCAGCGGGAATCACAGTGGGAACGGTGGGAGCATGCATCGAGAGCAAATTTAGCTGCTATGATGACTTTGAAATGGCATGAAATAGCTAATGTATCATTCCTTTAACTCTCAATCAGGAAGACAATGTTTCTGACTAGGCAGCTGCTTTTTTTGGTACAATTAATATGCGTCAAACCTTAGCTATAATTGCAGTGTTGATGCGGGTTCTGCTCACTTTTCATAAGGACCGGTATTCATAATACCCCCATCTCACTAGGAAGGCGATCTGGCGACCATGGCGATCTGTGTAAATCCCACAGAGCGTAACAGAATCTTCCTCGAATTCTAGTTTTAGCCTGCGAGGCGATTGCGCTGCAACTCCACTGCGACCGACCTGCGCTAAAGGCGATGGTAATACGCTGATAGTACGATGCTGTCACTCTTTTGCCACGATTCGAGGCAGATGTGATTCGCTGCTTCTGCGATCAAAGCGACCGTACAACGAGGCTCATAAGCTGATTATGACCTCGCTACGGCGGTGCTACGAATGGAGCGATTGTGTTACGTTCATGATGGGCTCTTGAACCGATTTCAAGCAATTGGCATATCAATCGCGGCACATGAGACATTCTTCAGACGATTGCCAACCTCCGACCAAGATGGATGTCCAGAAAGTGGTTGGACTTATACAACTGAGCATTCTACAACAACATCAGTTATAAGTTGAATATGAGGACATGAGAAGGAGGAGGCCAAGACGACACTGAGTCCGATCCTGGTTGTCTGCAGAAAGAATACTTGAATTCGGCCATTACAACAGGTTAATGACAGAGCTAAGAATGGATGACACTGCCTCATTCTCCAATTACTTGAGGATGAAACCAAAGATGTTCGATGATTTTTTTTTAGAAGAGTGGGCCCCAGAATTAAGAAGCAGGACACTCACATCCTCCTGTACCCCCTCCTCCTCCTCCTCTTCTACCACCACCACCATAACCTCCTGTTCTTTCTCTTTGACCGCCGGCCTAACAGGGGCAGCTTGGGCAGATTTCCCCGTTTTGGTCCCTTTTCTGGGAGGCATGTTTGAAAACGTCGTGGTGTCGCCTCGTAATCTGTTGCAAATGTAATAATCCGCCACCATCGGCACGGCGTTTTATAGCAGCGCGGACAGGCATTGCGCAATCGCTGCCCAAACGTGTGCCACATGCCACCCAAAGAAGAAAGCGTCGCGATGAAGCGTGTCGAGCGCAAGGCAGTCGCCTTGTAAACGGAAGCAGCGTGACAGTATTGCCTTTGGGAACGTGCCTGATGACACGGGCGATCGGTGTCGCTTTTAATGCGCTTCTACTACGCTTTATGCGATGGAGCTCCGTTAAAGCTACGAATATGTCGTTTGTAATACGGTCATGACTCGATTGTGATGCGCGTTAGCACCTCCGCGCTCTCGCTACGTAAGTTTTGAACGTGTTCAAAATTTTGTGGCAACAAGGAAGATGGTGGCAAACCTTGCCGCTTCAGAATAGATCAAGGTACGACGATTGAAAAGATCAAGCTACCACGCTTTGTCGATTTTTGACGATCGCAGCGGAATAGCCATCTAGTGAGATGGGAGTATAACGTGTAACACGTATCCTCATGCTTTATGAAGAGCGACCATAATTTTCTAATATGAAAAATAGTCTCTCATAATTATGATAATACATATGTTATGACTAGCGATCCTCATATGTAGCGATCCTTATGAATAGCCGTCCTGATATAGTGGTCCTCGTGTATACGATTCTAATGTATATAGCGATTATTTTGAACATCGAATCGTATGCATCTGTTTCTGTATAATTTAGGTCAATATGAATAGCTATTTGCCCCAAGTAGCGGCATCCCGAAGCCCAAAGCGACTACGGAATCGCCAACCTACCACCTGTGAGACGGCGTCTACGATACTCAGCCAGATCCAGATCCCGGCCAGGCTACCCTCGATGTAGTGACCTGTGATCTCAGTGATTCTATAAGACGGGGCGGAGAGAGAGGAGGAGAAGGAGAAGGAGGAGGAGCAGGATAGAGAGGACGGCAGAGAAGGGAAAGGAAAGGAGGAGAGAGGGGACACCAGAAAATGGTGAGAAGAAAGACAGTATGTTAGAGAAAAGACACACGTATAGGGAGAAAGAATAAGAAGGGGATGAGAGCGAGAGAGCGAGAGAGAGAGAGAGAAAGAGACGGAGAGAGAGAGAGAGAGGGAGAGAGGGAGAGAAAGAGAGAAAGAGAGAGAGAGAGGGAGAGAGAAAGAGAGAGAAACAGGGAAAGAGAGAGAGAGAGAAACATGGAAAAAGAGAGAGAGAGAGAGAGACAGAAGGAGAGGGAGGGGGTGGCAGAGAAAGAGAAGAAGAGATTACGTATGATAGGAAAAAAACACATGTAGATAGAAAAAAGAAGTAGAAGGAGAGAGAGAGAGAGAGAGAGAGAGAAAGATGACGGCAGAGAAAAGGAAGAAGACAGACGGACATGATAGAGACGAGTATACAGAAAAGAAGGTAGGAGAATAAAAAGAAGAAGAAAGAAAGATGAAGAAGAAGAGGGAGAAGGTCGATGATAAAGAAGATGATGTAGACAGATGAAAGACATAAGGGAATAAGTAATCGGTGTTAATTTCTTTGGACAAGTTTGGTCAGTATTAACTCGAAACAACTACCCAAATTACATTTCAATTTACACATTGTAAACCTGAGGGAGAGCAATAATTACATCCCACATTTTGTAAAATGAGGTTAATGAATATTCTGGCAATTTGAATATTTGACACGATTTTCACATCAGGCCAAATGTGGACCATGAATTTATATGTGCGTTATATACTTAATTCATTCAGGACATAACAAGACCTTGACCAATTAAAACCGAATTTTTCCATTAAACATGAGCAAACTGTATACTTACATTGCGATGATTGTAATTATGGGATGAATAATTGTGTACGTTAGGACACCGGCTCGGAAACGACCAATAAGTCTGAAATCAGAATATGGGGTAAAACAAAACGAGACCTTAATACCACACAATCAATAGGCAAATCATGACATTATATTCTTCTTATTTTTTCTGTTTCTTCATTCTTCCCCCTCTTTTTTTTCCTTATATTCTTTATTTCCATGTTCTTTCCTGATCTCGTTTTCTTAGTATTATGTTCTTATTTAGTTCTTCTTCTTCTTGATGCTGTGATGATGTGTATAATTGTCATTCGAACTACAGTTAGCAACGTACATTGTATAATGTTATTAATTGTTTTATTCATTGCCGGATTTACTGAGTTGGTGGTGACCAAAACAATTACGATCGAACATAACAACCAACGTGATTTGCAGCGTCGGAAGACCACTTTACCACGAAGAAAACGATTCATGGATAATTGCTCAAACTGTCACATAATTTTGATCTTCAGTCATGTCGGCACAACCTATAAGAACAAATTATATCACGTGACGAATATTCACCTGCTATTCGGCACAGCGCTGATACAGCAACATGGTGGTCGGGATTTGATTTTGGGTTTGCAGGCCAGTACTTTTCCGAGGTCATCGTAGTTTTCGTGGAGGTAGGACAGGAAAAGTGCCATGAAGCTGTAGATGACCACGGCTTGGTAGAAGTTTCTAATTGTGTCCAGATAGATGGCAGAGTCCGTATAGCGAATAGCCATCCACTATACCAGGAGAAAGGAAAGTGTGGAAAAAAGACATAAAATATTTTTCCGAACATTTTTAGCTAATCACATCAAAATGGAATTCAAAACTACTTTTGTCCGACAGAAAGGTAAATTTACTTTTTGATAGACAGAATAAAGGGAAATGCTTTTTTTTTTCTTTTATAGTATTTTCTAATTTTCTACCATGCGCAGTTAATAATCTCGTTTTGAATAAAAGAAAAAGTTTAGAAAATAATTCCTGGGCCTTTTTTTATCGTTATTCTCCAACATGATACGAGGGCGTAATAAATTTCGTCTAGAAAAGGTACAACCGGTATCGTTTGGTAACAAATTTTAACATGATTTTGAAGGAAAAAATGTTTCAAATTGAATTGAAATTGAATGTAAACGTCTGCCCCCCCCCCCCTTTCTGTAAATTCTGTCACCATCCTCCGTCAAACATGTCAAAGGAACAAGGCTAGCAGTGTAGAATATTAGTGTACAATATCGTTAGGTACATTCATGTTTAACCGATGCTCCGTGTACTTACACAGTTGATGCTGTGAGCGGGAATCAAGCCGAGTATTCTGTCAGATAGGGATACAGGTTGTCCGAGGACAAGTGGTTGTTAATAATACATGTAAATACTCACACATTTTCATTTCATTTGATCTGTTCAACCCTCAGGGCCCAGTGTCCATAAACCTTACTACAGCCTAGTTGTTTACTAAAATACATTCGGATACATGTATTTTAGTAGGTTAGTAAGGTGTCATGAATATGCCCCAAATTATTCAAAAGAAAGGCATAATTATGATCATAATCGGTTATAGAACATGTGCATCAACATTTATTTATTTATTTATTTATTTATTTATTTATTTATTTATTTATTTATTTATTTATTTATTTATTTATTTATTTGAACACTGTCCTACCAGGAGGCCCTGCTTTGACATATAACACAACATGGTTTACATAATACAAACAAATAACATGTATAGTATAGTGAGAATGAGACAATCATTTTGGAAATTGCATTATATCTGTAGACAATAACAGTTGAAAATATATTCCAAGTTGAATCACTTGTAAAAATGGAAAGCACATGTATTATTTCTTCTCGGCACGACTTGTAACCAAGTGTGTTTTTTAACAACAATTAGAATTGTATCAATTTTTGCAGTGAGCAATAAAACAGTTGAAAACATGTCTCACATTGCATCACTTGCAATACTGGTAAGTACAAGATGATGCACAGTAAATAATAAAATCGATAGAAAAAACATATTGGATTAAGGTACGGTTACTGCAGAAAGGGTCATTAAAATAATAATGGTGATAGTTGCGGGAGATTACTCTCTACACGGAAGAACATATCTATACGAACAATATTACACTTGATACCATGTGATTAATATATATGCATGTGTATAGTCCCGTGTTAGAAACAACAACAAGTACGTATACGACGGTACATGTATTAAAGTCCAACCAGTGATAAGTCCAAAATGTTGATTCCCCCTTGATCGGCGAGAACCCGTTTTTGTCAATATTGATCTTGTTGATAATGATAGTCATGCACAGCTTTACCATGATACAGCCTTAGACTGGCTTCCTAATTGTAGGCTAATAATATGCAAATTACATCAAACACGTAGTGACTGGAGGTTAAGTTCACATACACGTACAGTATAAGACATTAAACATGTGTATTGTCACACGACTAACTCTTGCAAAGTTATAGAGGCCAAACTATTTCAAAAACATACAGCCCTTCAAATGTGTCAAATATAAAGTCACATGGGTAATAAGTGGGGGTGATATATTGAAACATCAAGTGGATGGATCATTAAACAATTTGCAGTTAATATTCCATTTTTTTGTGACAAATTTTTCATCGTAAATAGTGCCTTACTTGATTACCATCAATACTGTGTACATGTTTTCATGAAGTGTTGTAGAAATGGTTTGACGTCGTCCTACTTCCACATACATTTTGGAATTAGCCCGTGCACTTTAGATACGATATAATGCTGGCAAAACATTTCCCAGCTTGACAATGTTTTTGAGTCCGTCACTACTTAAGACTAATTTCAAGCCCCCACCCCACCCCATCCCCCCACACATACACCTTCACCCCTCACCCCCGGAAAACACACACACACACACGCACACACACACACACACACACACACACACACACACACACACACACACACACATACACACACACACACACAACAACAACAACAACAAACAAATAAAAAGAAAGTTGATATAATAGGTCAAAAGTGGAAGCCAGAGGGAATCAGTTTGGTTGGTATTTTTCCCAACATTTTGAAGCATATCCGTTTGAAATACCTCAAAAAAATGACACAATTTTGACATTATCAAATCGGCTTGCTCTCTGCCTATTGCGATATTGATATATTAACATGTATCATAATTGATCTAATCTTAATGTTCTTTACCTCACGATGTACTTCTGTAAGGTCGGCTTAGTGTAGTAGATCAGGTGATTGAAGATGTTCCAGAGCGATATGCAGATAGCAAGCTGGACCGACACCCCGGCCACGAACCAGAAATAAACGTTCGAATCCTCACTGAAACGCACCGTCACCCATATCGTCAGCGACAGCACGACCACGGAAATGACGGCGTAGACGACCACGAAGATCGTTTGTGAGTATTGACGCCAATTCCCGCCGAGGCAATGGCCGCAGAAGGCCGGACAGTTCACCGCCATTTTCAGTGAACAGTTACAACCAAAGTTCCGGAGAGTTACGCCGTGTTTCCAGTAGCTGCTATTATTGGTGCTCAAGTTCTCATTGACAGCTATAAGTCTTCAATCTAACATGTCGAATGCCACTGCAGTCAAAACGTAATGTATGCAGCAATGTATTGTTAATAGTCCTAGGCTTACACTCGAAGGAGTCCGCATTCCTTATGAATGTGTCTTATAAAATGTGATAACTGTGTTTTGTTTTCCTGCCTTAACGTTACTCAAATTAAGACCCCAAGTCTTTAACGCTATCACGTTTAGTCCATCGATCGCACGCACGTAATGATGGGTTTATATCCAAGCGACAAAGTCCAGTCATCAGACCAAAAATAGTTCTCCCAGCTCCTTAATTCGTCCATCAAAGCTGTTCGAAATTTCACCATGTGTAGCGACGTGCGTTAGTTGATGTGGTATATGAAGCGTACATGTTTAGATCCGGACAAGACAGTATGAAGACAACTTTCTCAGTGTTGTAATTGTATTCATTGGCTCCCTTTTTACAAGAAAGATAATATTCAGCTGTGCTAGTTTGATTGCCAATGTTGTCCTTCAGTGTTGCACCCGATTCCGTGAACATCCATGAAAAATAATCGTTATCAATAAAATCATTCCAAAACAACAATAAAACCAACGTGTTGGAAGTTAATTAGTCCTCATGCGTGAAACCGGGTCGTGGTATTTTCAACCGTTTAGTAGAATGAATTGAACACGCCCCCATGTATCCGCTTATTATACCTGGTTGTGTTTACATTGCACTTTGTGTTATCTTCACAATAATTTATATTGTGGAGTTTCAAGTCTATGTGCAATGACTACCTGCGCAGCTAGGGAAATAGAGAGAGAGAAGAGAAGAGAAGAGAGAGAGAGAGAGAGAGAGAGAGAGAGAGAGAGAGAGAGAGAGAAAGAGAGAGAAAGATAGAGAGATGGAGAGAGAGAGAGCAAATGAAGCTAATAAAACCGATGCAGTTAGATATATTTTTATGATACCAGAATCGTAATTAGATTGAGACAACTTGGAAACTATTTGAGTCATGAGGCTGCCATGTTAATCATTAAATTTCTACGATTATTTTTTTTTTTACAATTGTGACTACATTTCCCGGTTTTCTCCAAGAATTTGCAAGAAACGAATTTATTTTACCCTTTTCTTGTGTTCTATTGATGATAACATATTTTGTGCATACACGAACTGACAATAAAATATGAACAATCAATATGTATGCAACAATCTCACAAAGAGAGCTGACGTAAAATTCTTGTACAAGGATTATCGCGCCAATAAGAAAAAAGAAAAACTAGGCTAACTATATTATCAGAATATAGCACAGCCAGCTTTCAAATATTTAAAAAACGACGAGTGTGAAGTCTTTTGGCGCAGATACATTATTCGCCCATGGGCCTAATTTTGTCAGCAGAATTAACGCCCATTGTCGGTAGAAGAGGCATATTTGTGAAACCATTTAATTTGTGTCTACAAAAAATAAATGTCCCTTGTTAACTTGTGCCGACAAAGTGCTCTGGAAAACAACAAAATCAACATCTGTCTATGCCAATGTAAATAACAAACATGACAACAATGTAACATTTCTTTACATTATTTTTATTGATACACGTATTTTCCTTGGACGCAGACCTTGAAGGTAGGACGCAACTCGCTCATGACTTACATCCGGCAGACACAGTTTGCGGGCTGGACATCACCGCGTACTACACCTGTACAAGGAGCATGCATGCTCCGCTAGCACTGCACAACATGCTATAAATATGCGTGTGTACATATGCACTGAGTCGGTCGCCGAGTAAGACACGTTGCATTACTGTCAAGATTGTTGCATCATTTTAAAGGTAAGTATGGTGTAATCCTTTGACTTTCACGACTGGGATCAAACGACGCTAGTGTACTTTGGTATTTAGCGCCGATCTTGCAGATTGGGGAGCTTGGAGGTGAACAAGGTATTGAGATTTAAAGATCGGAAACTGAAGTTCTGTACCTTCACACTCGTCACGCTCACGTCAAGCGCCGCGCCCGGGCAGCTGCGGCCTGGCATGCCTGGGGCACATGCGGGGTGGGGTTAGAAGGAGACGTTCACGTTGTGCTTCAAATTGTGTTTACCTGTGGTTGTGGGAGTAGAACTTATAAAAAGGTTCAGGTAGATATTTACATAGATTCAGAAAAAATGGCCCATGGTCCATTATTCATAAAATTATACCCTGGTCCACTGCTAATGCCCTATTGTACGGGATTGCCCTATGGCATTATCGTTGATCTTGCAACTCAACACACCAACCCTACATAATTAACATTATAATAGCTATAGCTGCCCCCGCCCGGGTAGCTGCCTCATGTAGACTACTTATTAACTTAAGACACTTTTTTTTTTTCCAAAAGTAGTTTCCTTATGAAATCATATGCTTAGTCTTAGAGTTAGAAAAAGTGTTTTTTTTTTTTTCTTAATTTTCAATTTCCCCCACAGGTCCATTTGAGCAGACGAAGAGGAACTGATCTGTGGTGGAGATGACTGAGTCTGTGGGGTCTAAGCGGAAGGGGACGTACAAGGTGCAGACCTTGCAGGACATTGAGGTCAAGGTGCAGAAGAAGTGGGCCCAGCACAAGGTCTTCGAGGAAGATGCTCCCAGAACGTTCCAGAAGCCAGGGCCGGGGTAAGAAAAGTAGCAGCGGAGATTAATTTTGTCTTCCTCAAAGGTGATCCCAAAAGAAGAAATGAATGATATTAGTTAGAAATAATTTGCGTGGTTAAGATGCTGCCCGGTAAGCAGTAGATTGCAGGTTCAAATTCTTCTACAGGTTATGCCTAAAATTTCTTTTGATTTACTGTTAGTGTTACTCTGTACTCTCTGTAGCAAGAAGATTGATTGATCAGTCTATTAGAAAACAACAAAGAAAATCTGCTTTTTAATGATGGAGTTTTACTACCTTTTCTCCAAGTGAAATTTATTTTGCTGACGCTTTGCAGTACATGGTATTCCTCTGTCATGTAAGATTTTTAAAGCTCTGAAACCGTTTTTCAATCCATTTTCTACTGCAAATATGTGGTCAAGTCGTATGTACCGGCATTTGGTGTGGTATCTCGCAAAAGAGAAGATTATCTTGTGATGCAAATTTTGAGATGTTTGGACCTATTTGAGATAGGAAGAATTCATTTTTTTTCTCATTCTTGCTGTATTTGGCCCCCAGAGACAATTTCTTGGAAATTATTGGAGTATAAACCTACTTTTTTCTTTGTTCCGCAGGGAAAACAAGTTCTTTGTGACCTTCCCCTTCCCATACATGAATGGAAGACTGCATCTGGGGCACACCTTCTCATTCTCTAAAGCTGAGGTGAGTCTTGTCATTTGGTTGCTATCCATGTAGTCATTTTAGTTAATAAGCGATCCCAATATTTTCAATACGGTTTCATAGAATAGTCATAAAAAGTATGTTTTGAGCCTAGTGCTCCATTATCATTTCTTGCACCCTCTCACTCACAATCAGATTGCATTGACGTTCTTATGTAGTCCAAAAGATCATTTTGGACATGTGCCCTTTACCTGTTGGATACCTTATTCTTATGTTTTGAGATTCAGAGAGTGAAAAATTGCTCGCTGCTCACTAGAGTTGGGCAAAGAAAAGTCAGGCCAACAATACAGATTGATCATTTTATAACAGTGATTCAATTTCTACAAAATATTAAACAGAAAACTGATACATGACACATTTGTCAAACTTTTTTATATACTCATTCATCGTAGCAGCTATACCTGTGAAAGAGATTTGGGGCAATCATCTGTTTTTCGTCAACTTTTATGAATTAAGACAAAGAATCTTTCTGGCACTCGTATCTATCACAGAGAAGCAAGTAAAGTAGTGTGAACGTATTGTTGGATGTTTGTGTACACCAACATAATCTGTGACTTGAATTTGTGATCTTTGCAGTTCATGATGGGCTACCAGAAGTTGAAGGGCAAGCATTGCCTGTGGCCGTTTGGTCTTCACTGCACTGGGATGCCTATCAAGGTAAGCAAGCAACCTCACTCTCATCCATCTCTCAATATTTCTTTACATACCAGGTATGTATTTGTTTACCAGTAATGCACATAGTAAGTGGTGGCAGTAACTATCCTGTATTTACAACAGTGGGTTAGCTTAGACTAACCCACTAAATGAAGACTTTGAATAATTCATCTGATGCTGTCACAAATTGATTGAATTTCATCACCGAATCACAGCATTAGGTGATCTTAATTTTTTGCTGTAATTATTATGTGGACAAACTCAATATACCTTATGATTTCGAAGACAAAATCAATTATATTGAATCAATTATAATATTTCATGTTGTTGATCTGACATCCCATAAAGTTCGTCCAGGTTTAGTACACTGTTTGCATTAAATCTTTGTTTGGAATACAGACCTTTTTCAAATGGACCAACAAGTTGGATAGCAACCTGTGTAAACATATTCTACATGTAGCACAGTGGCCGTTGTTGTATCAATCATGCATTATTATTATTTGGTTGCTATTACTATTAATCAAGCAGGTAGTATAGTTAACCATCTCTCCATCTCTCTCCATCTCCATCTTTTCCTCTCTATAATTACCCTGAACTTCTTTCTATATCTCTCTCTCTCATCTCCATTCCTCTATGTTCAATATTATCCACCCTCTTTCTCTGTCTCTCTCTCTCTCTCTTTCTCTCTCTCTCTCTTTCTCTCACTCTCTTTCTCTCTCTCTCTCTATCTCTCTGTCTGTCTCACTCTCTTTATCTCTCTTTGTGTTCTTTCTCTCTTTTGCTCTCCCTCTCTCTCTCTCTTTCTCTCTTTTTCTCTTTCTCTCTCTTTCTCTCTCTTTCTCTCTCTTTCTCTCTCTTTCTCTCTCTTTCTCTCTCTCTCTCTCTCTCTCTCTCTCTCTCTCTCTCTCTCTCTCCCCATCCCGTATTGTGTAGGCATGTGCAGACAAGTTGAAGAGAGAGATCGAAGAGTTTGGCTGCCCTCCTGTCTTCCCTGAGGTACAAGAAGCAGCTGCCCCTGAAGAGAAAGAGGATCCAGCTGCAGTGAACAAGAGTAAAGGGAAGAAGGTATGTGGATGTAATAGTGCCGTGGCCTAGTGGTTGAAGAAATTGAGGTTTACAGGAATCATCACTTACTGGTGTAAATCACCATTGTATCGATTTGTTTAAGTGAAATAAAGGTGGAATAATCACTAAATCTTCAAATTGGCAACACATTGAAAAGATCAAAATCGTTCTTTCGCACTTCAAATTGGCACAATTATTGCTCAAAATTGTATTTTTTGACAGTTTGTTGCTAATAGTGTTGCCAATTTGAAAGCTAAATAAAGGTTAGCTCTACTCTTAGAAGTCCTTGGTCATGGATGTGTTTAAAGATTGAAAGTGGGATTCTATTCTCTCTCTCTCTCTCTCTCTCTCTGCCTCAGAGCAAGGCCAAAGCCAAGACAGGCAACGTAACGTGGCAATGGCAGATCATGGAGAATCTGGGGATTCCCCCCGAGGATATCCCCAAGTTTTCTGACGCTCTTCACTGGCTGGACTTCTTCCCTCCGCTCTGCAAAGAGGACGTCACCAGGATGGGCTGTAAGGTATGTTGGCTTTTCCTCTACTCACTCAGACTTGTATATTTGTATGCCTCTCGTACAAAGTGGCTGGAAGCATTGTGTTTTGGGCGTCGTTTATTTGTCCGTCTGTCTGTTTATCCCCAGTCCTTGTATGTAATGTCTAAAAAAAATGTTTGACAGATTTACCTCAAACTTTGTACCTGTATCTTAGTTAGTCCTGAAGTCCATGTGTGTATGCATGGGTGCTTTCCTTTGTCCATCCTTCCAGACAGAGACCGCCTCACCTTCATGTGAGAATAGGTAGGCAACAGTCTTTGTACGTATACATATAGATCTTGGCCCTGTTTTATAAAGAGTTGTGAAGTCCAATCCCCTTTCTCTAATCTTACCTCATTTTAGATCTAGAGTTACGATTGATATCAATCCCAAGTCATGTTGCGATCAATTGCAATATCCTTAAAAGACAGGCTTGACCATTCAATTACTCAATATGATAGCGCCCTCTCTTGCTCTTCTCAGGTGGACTGGCGGAGGACCTTCATCACCACGGACGCCAACCCCTTCTTCGACTCATTCGTGCGCTGGCAGTTCCTGCTGCTGAAGAAGCGGCAGAAGGTGAAGTTTGGCAAGCGCTACACGATCTACTCGCCCAAGGACGGCCAGCCATGCATGGACCACGACCGCCAGTCTGGGGAGAACGTTGGCCCGCAGGAGTACACCCTGATCAAGATGCAGCTGCAGAAGCCCTACCCACCCAAACTCAAGTAGGACATGTGTCACTGTACTAGCTGTGAATTCTGCGAGGGTTTTATTCTCGTGAATCACTGTAGGGTCTCATATATTGCTTGATATTTGTGGCACAAAAATCATATCATTGTTTAATCAAAGCAGACATGAGATGCACAGGTATGTAATTCTCAGAATACATTAACCAACAGCAAGCAGTGCTTACTACCTGAGATCCTATACAAGAGAAAAAACACACATTAACGACAGGTTGCTTTTGCAGGTCAAAAGAAGCAATGACTTTAAAATTTCATACACGTTATTGTTAGGATATACTTCTGATTCCTGTCGACTTTCATGACTTTTGCAAATGGGACACCCCATCTTTAACCCTATCTGGCCCGGGGGGGGGGGCAAAAACAGCCCCCCCCTCGACATTTTTTGCAATAAATTTGTAACGCGAAAAGATCGCGCCGCGACGTTTCATGACTTTTTTCCTTCAAGTCTCACGCAACTTTTAAGACCAAATTTGCGACGCGGGGGTACACGGTTCCGAAGTTACGTAACATTTTGCATTTTGCATTTTGCATGTCAGACCCAAAATTGCTCAAAAACGTGATTTCATGTACAAATCCAATGCAAATTCTGTATCTAGCCAAAATTCATAAATGTATCATTATATCTATTTTTACTGATGAAAAACAATAGATTTCATGTTATTTATGACTGAAATAGTGTTGCTAACAATTTCCATCGAAAAAACAATGAAAAACATAAAGTCGAAAAAACAAAGAAATACATAAATTCAAAAAACAATAAAATACATAAAAAAAACTTTGATATTGCCATTTTTTAAAATCCTAATTTGATAATAATCCTAAGAAGAGTGTCTGGACTGATATCTAGCAGTTTTGGGGCTATATTTAAAGATTTACAACCAAATTATGATTTTTATGCATTTAATTAGCATAATTTAATTAATTAAAAATAAATGTGAATAATTTTGGTGCAATTGACAATTGAATTGTGGAGATTACGGCATCGGTGACGTACGTGCCAATTTTCGTCGCGATCGCGCGATCAACGGTCGAGATCTAAGGGGGGGGGCTGTTTTTGCCCCCCCCCCGGGCTATGCGATTTCAAAATAGCCCGGGCTATATAGGGTTAATAGGAAAAAATGAATGTTTTTAATGATGATTTTTACCCCTCGATCTGTCATTATCTCCTGCAGGCACGTAGAGAGCAAGGCGGTGTTCCTAGTGGCTGCCACTCTGCGTCCTGAGACCATGTATGGCCAGACCAACTGCTGGGTGCGGCCGGACATGGCTTACATCGCTCATGAGATGAGGGACGGCTCCATCTTTGTCAGTACGATGCGGTCAGCGAGGAACGCCGCCTTCCAGGGCATGACCAAGACGGATGAATCGGTGGAAGTCGTGGCTGAACTTACAGGACAAGTGAGTTGGATCATATCATTGTTGTGGTTATCTCTTTTGGTATTAGATTCAAGTAGATGTGTCAAGTCTCCATTCCTGAGTTATTAAAACCACTCGCTGATTTATTTTTGGAACGTGCACCACAAATAACCTTGATTTGAGCTCGGTTGGCAGAATCAAACATGAGCATTATATTATATTTATATTATATATGATGTATTGAAGTGTATGATGAGGCGAAAGTGCCAGCAAAAACCATCAAGGTTCGTATAAATGGTGATGTACTTCATTTATTTTTGTTTTTTGTTCCATTAACATATTCGAAATATCCACATAATGTACTGATTGACGCATGTATTTACTATTGTATTCTCATTTGATGCATTGGAAATCCGATCAAATTGCTCTTGTAAGGACATCATGGGTGTCGCCCTGAAAGCACCACTAGCCAAGTACGATACCATCTACACCCTTCCTATGATGACCATCAAGGAGGGCAAGGGAACGGGCGTGGTCACCAGCGTGCCCTCGGACTCTCCTGATGACTATGCTGCCCTCAGGGACCTCAAAAAGAAGAAGGTCAGTCTTTGGCACTTGAATGTGACTTTCCATTAGTATGTTGTCAAGAAAGTGTATTTTTTATTTTGCGTATTAGATGCATGGATATTGTTGGAAATCAATGAAGCTATAGTGCATTGATTAGTTACAGATTATGTGCAATTGGTAGTGTGTATAAATACCTATAATGCATTCTTTGAATGTTGTTTCTTGGGATAAAATATATGGTAGATATAGCTACAAGCTGCAGTTCATTGTGCTCAGATTATGTTAGAAATTCAAGACCATCTAGGTGCATGAAAAAAAATCATTCAGTAAACTGTTGAACTTCCTTTTAATTTTCCCACTGATTGCCTGTGCGCTGTGATGAAGGATTTGACCCATGGCTGCCTAGCCCACTCAACCCCCGCTCTTTCCCTTTTATTCCGGAGTAGACCATTTTTGTTACTCATTCAAATTTTATGCAAGTTGTTCGAACAATACGTCAGAAGGGGGAACATAAAAGCTTGTGCGAGGTTTGTCTTAGAAGCAACAATTAATATATTCCGAGTAGATTCCACCCATCGAAACTGAATCACAAAATATAGGTGAATGTCATAGTGCAGTTAGGTAAAGAGTTGTGAATGCATTACGAAAACGGCTTATTGAAATGTTTGTCAGGTATGTCAGTCAAAATATTCACTTGAATACCTGTAAAATCCTCACCCTGTACAGGACTTCCGAGACAAGTACGGGATCCGTGATGAGATGGTGATGCCCTTTGACCCCGTGCCCATCATCGAGGTGCCCGAGTATGGGAATCTGTCGGCCGTCAAGGCGTGCGACGAGTTCAAGATCAAGAGCCAGAACGACCGGGAGAAGCTTCAGGAAGCCAAGGAGAGGGTCTACCTCAAGGGATTCAATGATGGGGTGAGCATACAATTGCTTCAATTGCATTTGAGTTAATGGGAAAATTTAGGTCTGATAAAATAAAAAAATAAAGGGCTAGTACAATCAAACCTAAATAGAAAGAATGCTCAAGGGGGACGGGAAATGTGGCCTAACCCATTCTTGACTGAACGTGGTCCCCACCTGTAATATCTTATGATTTAGTTTGATTTGATGTCATATGCTTTGGATCGGTTTGATTGATTTGACTCCTATAAACTCCATGATTTGATCAACACAAACTAATTGAACTGGAGCTGTTTCACTTTGCATGATATCAACTCTTTATGCGCCATTGAAGTATTTCTGTACTGGTAATACATATCATTCCCTGAGGGTATAGAACGAGCTAATAGATAAAATAGTTGGAGTATTTCAATAGTTCTGTTCTCTTTGCTCAGGCTCAGAATGCAATAGTCCCACATAGTCATTAGTGTGACAGTAGTTCCTGAACTCAGCAAAGTTCTCATGCCACTTGTGCTCATCCAGGTCTTGCTTGTCGGCGAGTTCAAAGGTCAAAAGGTGAAGGACGTCAAACAGTCTGTGAAGGCCCTGATGGTGAAGGCCAACGAGGCGGTCATTTACTACGAGCCCGAGAAGAAGGTCGTGTCAAGGTCAGCGGAGGAGTGCGTGGTGGCACTGTGTGACCAGTGGTTCCTGGACTATGGCACGCCGGAGTGGAGGGCACAGGCAGACAGAGGCCTGGCACAGCTAGAGACGTAAGCAACTTGAACTCACCTTAATGCTCACATCAACAACATGTTATGCTTTTTTGTGTTTTGATAATAAATGACAGGGAGGTGTTTCACCAAGATGTGCATTAGTTATGCACAACTTTTTGGACGACTGATGACCTGTTCTGTTGCCAAATGACAACTTGATCCTGTTTTAACATATTGGAAGTGATTTTTCCAGTCAGGTGATGAAGACCGCTATGCGTTATGCTCCGCACCTGTCCGCGCCACACAGCATGCGTTTAATAGGAGCAATGCCTGCATAGCGCTCTGAGAGGGACAAGGTCATTACAAATGTAGACTATGCTTGCTGCGGTTCATACATAAACAAGGATAGTTTTTCACCTTCTCTGAAAATGTTTGTGACATTATGACTGTGAGATTTCCTAAACATTATCACTAGGGTATACTGCTGAATTTCATGACTTATGCAAATGGGACACCCTGTCTTTAAGATAGACTGATGGTTAGAAATGGTGCTGTGACCTCATTCTAATCTTTTCCCCCTTACTGTAGGTACGCAGAAGAGACCAACAGGAACTTTGTTGCAACCCTGGACTGGCTGCATGCTCATGCCTGCTCAAGATCCTATGGATTA
Organism: Arbacia lixula; assembly: GCA_963669155.1. NCBI lineage: Eukaryota > Metazoa > Echinodermata > Echinoidea > Arbacioida > Arbaciidae > Arbacia > Arbacia lixula. The sequence goes on along the minus strand of OZ022582.1, from coordinate 22,757,098 downwards.
GGTGGGTATTCTCATGATAAACAAGGGCCATGTTGCATGTATAGGTTTTAAATTATTGTAACTTACTGTCAATGGTAACTACCATGGCAACAGACAATGAGCTCTCATTATTGGACCTGTTACCATGGTAGTTACCATTGATGGTAAGTTACAATAATTGAAAAGCTAAATACAACATGGCCATGCAATGTTTGTTATTAGACCATTTTGCCATAATCTTGTTACCTGGAATGAATGTATATGTAAACACACACATTGTACTACAGTAATCGTGTTAAGTAGGTTTTTTACCTGACACTGTGTAAGAATGATTTGAGAACTTCTTTATATAACTGCTTTAGTAGCTATTACCTCCATATTTGAGGCATTTCATTGGGTCCAAATGAATGAATTATTTATTTAATAACTAACTCATATCATATTTATATCATATCGTGAGGGTTGGATCTTCTGAAAATTGAAATGTTTCATACAAATCCCTTTACAAAACACTTTGTAGTGATGTGTTGGTGGGATTGACTAGTCTAGAAGAGTCATTGGATCATACATTCATTAATAAACATATTGCTATCACTTAATGCATAAATATTTCTATGCCTTCATTGCATATGTCTCTTATATCAGTTGACAATTCATGATAACTTCCAAGGAAACGGCAAAAAGGTCTGAGCATTGTAGCTCAATCAATCAGTGTCCGTTTGAGTATGAAATACCCCCAAATTCCTTTGCTGCTTGTTTCCTGCCACCTCCAGGCACCAAGCTTCCTTGTGATGAGAAGTACCTGATTGAGTCTCTCTCTGACTCCACCATCTACATGGCCTACTACACCGTGTGCCACCTGCTTCAGGGTGGGGTGTTCAATGGGCGGGGCCCAAGCCCCCTGCAGATCAGGTATATTACCCCCACCCCACCCCCACCCTTCCTTCTCCAACCCCAACCTTTCTTCTCCACCATTCTGTGAATGTCATGGGGGGACGATTTACCTTTCAAAATTTCAGTGTGATTTTTTTTTGTGTGTTTTTGATGAGCCTCCCCAAAATGCATTACCAAGAGCAATATGGAAGATGTGATGCTATGAGAGTTGTTCTTACATACCGTATTTTCCGGTGTATAAGACGCATGTTTTTTCCCTTGAAAATCACGCCAAAGTCTGGATGCGTCGTATACACGGCGTTAGCAAAAAATCAGGTCTTTCAAACCAACACTTATACACATGTATGGGACTATGCATTGTGTGACATTAAAAAAAGTAGATGGCTTTGATAGCCCGAAACAAGTGACGTAATACGTTCTCAATCACATCACCAGCATTATAACCGGAACTAAAAAAGCCCCATGCGTAGTCTTTGTGAGGGGACAACTCAAAGAGTCCGCTGATCAAAAGGCTTAAACTAGAAATCTCCGTTTGATGGAGACTACCATTGATTCTGTGATCAACTCTGGCCACAAGCTGGCGCTACTACGATCTTTGTGTACTAGCGCTACTTCTGGGGCTTTCTTAGTTCGAGTAATTATCCTGGTGATGTGATTGAGATCGTATTACTGGTACATCAATTGTGTCAGGCTATCAAAGCCATCTAATTTGTTGTTGACTGTATATACAGTTGGGCCTGAGCTCAACGTCACAGCTGATTGCAATCATTTGCAGTCAGACTGCAGTAAATGTATGGAGCTGATTGCATTTGACTGCAATCAGCTGTGACGTTGATCTCAGGCTCCACTGTAGTCCCATACATGTGTATATGTGTTGAAACTTAAAGACCCGATTTTTTTTTTTTTTTTAAATTGCGTGCTCAAAGTCGGGGCGTGTCTTATCTACAGTGCGTCTTTTCTACCGGTTGATACGGTATTGCATATTTCAATCTCTCACCACCAGTTTTGTAAAGAATGTGAATTATGTCATTATGTGAGCAGATACACATGAAGTGTGAGAGACTAAAGCATGTCAATTCTACTTTTAATCAAATGTGTAAGCACAACATATGACACTCGCTCAATCTCAGCATTAGAGGCTGGTTCCAGTGTTGCCCATTTCAATGATAAGTTGTGCTTCCATTGGTATTTTCTCCCAGTGGAAAGTTTCCTGGGGGCATGGGAGGCTTTAGCCCTTGCAATGCCCAAAAGGGCCCTTGGGATTGAAAATAGAGCCGCTGTAAAAAACCCCTTTTCTTCCTCATCTAGTATAATGTAATAGATCAGGGTGTTCATTTAATCCAGTGTTTGCCCTGAAAAATAGCCCCCGCAAAACAAAGTTGTGATTTTTTCCCCCCGATCCCGACAGACCAGGACAGATGACTCCCGAGGTATGGAACTACATCTTCTTCCAGGAGAGCCCCTTCCCCGCCTCCACTGGCATCCCCAAGACCAGTCTGGACCGTCTTCGCCATGAGTTCCAGTACTGGTATGGCGTGGACCTGCGCGTCTCGGGCAAGGACTTGATCCCCAACCATCTGACCTACTGGATCTACAACCACTGCGCCGTTTGGCCCGAGGAAGAAAACAGGTAATGATGGCTCTTGTGTCTGTCATCACTAATTGCATATTTGCATTACTTGTAGCATGGAACGCACAACCTCTGTAACATGTATGCTTGATGGAATAGCTTTGGTGATTTATGAAATAGATTTTTCCCCTTATCCTCTTCCACTACAAGGCAATCCAAGAAAAATCAGTGAAATGGGCATCTGATCTTGAACAATGGTAGAAATTATGATGGGCTATTCTGTCATACATTCACTTGTCATGCTCTCTTTATCTCTTCCATCTTCATCTATCAGTAGGTGGCCTAAGAGCACTAGGTGCATTGGACATCATGTGTCGAGCAATGAGAACTATGATCATTCCATCTTGATTTGACCCATCCAACTCTCTTTGTTTGTCCCATCTTTTTACACCTGTAGGTGGCCCAAGGCCACTCGGTGCAATGGACATCTCATGCTGAACAACGAGAAGATGTCCAAGTCAACAGGGAACTTCCTCACTCTCAGTGATGCGATGGACAAATTCTCTGCCGATGGTAAATAATTATACACGAAGTAGACATATTACAAAAGACTTTCTAATGATATTATAAAATGGGTGGCTGTAATTGTGTTTATAAAACAAAAGTGCTGTGTGGAGACAGCACATGAAAACATCAACTGAAACTACAGGAATCAGCAGTAACCTTGCAGAACCAAAAAGTTGATTCAAAGAATATTAAATCAAAATTTAAATTACAATATATGTATTCAGGTTTCTACAGTTGAGCAAACTCTTTGAACTCTGTAGTTGTATGATAATGTTAGAATAGGGTAGTGGAAGGGTTTAATGCTTTGCTACTTTCAACTATATACTCAATAGAATGTGTGTGATGTAAATCGTTAAACTATAGGAAACCCATGTATTTTTTCAAAAGCTGAAATGAAGTTACATTTTATTAACTCTTAACATGCCTTTTGTGTATTAGTTCACCAACAATTTACACAAATCCCATAGAGCAGCATATAGTCTGGCAGACAAACGGGTAATTTGGATTGAACAATCCATGAAACTCAGATCCCTATTGGTCTCTGTGTTGTCACCCAGGTATGCGTCTGGCCCTCGCCGATGCGGGCGACTCTGCGGTGGAAGATGCCAACTTCCAGGAGCCAGTGGCCGAGGCTGGCATCCTCCGCCTCTACACCCTGCTGGAGTGGACCAAGGACATCCTGGCCAGAGAGGGCACCCTCCGTACGGGCCCGCCCGACAGCTTCAATGACCGCGTATTTGCCAGCGAGATGAACCTGGCTATCCGGGAGACAGACAAGCACTATGGCAACATGATGTTCAAAGAGGCCTTGAGGACTGGCTTCTATGAGATGCAGGTGGGTTGCAGTGAAAGGTTCAGAAGGTGTACCACAAAATCAATGTGCTACCCTCGGAGCCTGCTACAGAGCTGCCAAGTAGTACTGACTTTCAGTATTTCATACTGAAATTTGTCAAGAATACTGAAGGTTTCATACAAAGTACTTATTTCATAATTTCAAGTTTATGGGGTGTTCTATTGTCTTTATTCAGAATACTGAAATGTTTTGATGAAAGTTGGCAGCCCTGAATACCCGGTTCTCTTCTTAAACAGGTAGTAATGCACAAAACATCCCTCAATCCAATTCAAATCTTCTAGAAATGGGATAAACTGGAAACAAACAGGCTACACTCGAGTAAATCATCTTTCTCTCCGTCTCTCTCTACAAACTTTGTTATTACCCAGGCTTCGAGAGACAAGTACCGAGAGCTTGCCACAGAAGGTGTTCACAGGGATTTGATCCTGCGCTACATCGAGGTGCAGGCCATTCTGCTGTCCCCGTTCTGCCCCCATCTGTGTGAGCATATCTGGACTCTGCTCGGCAAGGTAAGGGTGTGGGCGATGTTGCACATGAGTGATAGCAGAGCTGCCAAGTAGTACTGATGTTCAGTATTTCATATTGAAATTTGAGAAGAATACTGAAGGTTTCATACAAAATACTGATTTCATAAGTTCTAGTTCATTAGTTGTTCTATTGTCTTTAATTATTTTTTTTTTCTCCATCAAAATACTGATTTTCAGCCTTCAGATTACTGAAATTATTTGATTGAGGTTGTGATATAACATGCACGTTCCGAATGCATTGTATCTTCAATTCATTTTTTTTCCACTTCAAGGTTTATTCATAAAGTCATTGTTGCCAAAGGCTGAATAAAAACAATATTTATAGGATTAAAAAGCTTAAAAAACAACAGTTGGAGGTACATTTACAAGGATACTGGTGATGTAAAAATGGCACGTACATGTAATAACATAACATTTGCCCTGTAATTTGCTATGATATATTATATATATTTTTGAAAATCATGAAATACTTTGATGTGAGGAGTGCACATACCAAAACACTATTACAAGTAATTAAGTGCGGGTATTGAATGATATTGCACAATTTGTTTATAGAAATGTTGCAAAGAATAAAGAGAGTATTATAGTAGTGTAGACAACACACCTTAAATTCCATCTTAACTTAAGTATTTGTGAAGGACAAACATTCATAAATATCATATTAAGATGAATGTTTTACTTTGCTTGGATAACGGTGTGAAATGTTGTTTGTGATGATGCGAACTTTCATGAATGTTTGCTCACAAAGCATGATGATCTAGCTGTCAGGCATATTTGGCCCTCTTAATTTTATCACCGCAAATCATTGAGCAATCTTGTTGTGCAGGATGGCCTGATTGTCCAAACATCCTTCCCTGTGGCCGGGGAGGTGGACGAGGTGTTGGTGCGGTCATCTGAGTACCTGATGGACACTGCCCACGAGCTGCGTCTCAGGGTCAAGAACATGATGAATCCACCAAAGAAGGTTAGTAGCGCTGGTCAGTCTGACCAATGGAAAGACATATCTATTGAAAGCCAACCGTTCATTGATTAGAATTATGATCCTGGCCTGCATTCTCAAAATGATACTTCAGACAGACTAAATTAAAGCAAAGAAGATATTTGATAATCATTCCTCCTGTGCCTTTAATCAAAAAAAGATTTCGGTTATATTTCCAATTCCCATTAAATGGGGACAATGATCCATATTTGAACAGTGTCACATATATTTCTTTAATGCAACATACGTTTGATGAAATGTTTTGGTGAGTGTACTAATATATACTATATAAACTTCAGTAACACCATGTGGTTGTAATCTTTCAAGATCCTTGACCACCTAAGCGATGAAAAAGGAAAGGAAATATTGAAAAAGAGGAGAGATGGATTTGTATACATTTTTGTGTTGTACTAGCAAGATGAAAAGCAACTTGAATTTAAATTGTTGTTTTTTCAATTAACCTTTAACCTCAGACCATAGTGGGTTTTAGATGGCCCTTAGCTACACTCTACTCATGGTTCCAGCAGTGGACTAATGTACGTAGTATGGCCATAACCTAGCATGTGTGGTCCCATGCAGCCATTGCTGTGTGCTGTTTTTCCCAGCATGTGGCATTGTATTCTGGGTGGTAGTTGTGACATTACTCCCAACTCTTTGTGATTAAATACAATTTTTTTTTAAATGAACAAACATTACAATATTTACATCTGATCCTAGTAGTATTAAGAGATAAGAGATGCAGTTTCAAAAAGCTCAAGTAATATTTAACTCAAAGCTTGACTTGGTAAGTGTTTGTAAGTTTGTGCATTATTGCCTTGAAAGTTTCTGCATCCCTTTAATATTTCTTAAGTTTGAAAGTTTAAAAAAAAAAATCAGCAGTTTCAGCCTTGCATATGCATGCAAAGTTTCAAATGCAAAACATGTTTGGAAGGCGTTTCAGCACAGCTGGTGTAGTGGAGTGTGTATCACTTAAAAGTATTGAGATTTCTTCCACCTCTGGGAAAAGGCAGTGGTAGGAACTTTTGAGTTTGCCTCACCGCTTTCTGTTTGCAGATTCTTTGTTTATGTAGTGGCACCTGAGATAAACCTCATTGCTGACTACAGTTGATTGCAATCGGTGATAGCAGTCAGTTGGACAAATCTATGGAACTGATGAGGTTGAACTCATATGCCACTGGGTATTCCCACTAATGATTTCTGGATAGCTCTGGAAAAGCAGTTTGTCCCAAGTAGAATACTTGAATGGACATTGTGAAGATTGTTTTCTTAATTTCTGCTTATCATGATCCCAATATACACGCACAAGGAGATGAGATGAGTTTTGTATCAGAAGTTATCAGTTCACACACACATTGCTCCTCCAAAGTAGCTTATCGAGTAGTGTCACTAGTATTCATTACGGTCATATCTGGTTTGGTTGCAGAAGGGAGCAGCTCCCCCGCAGAAGCCCACGCATGGTACCATCTATGTGGCCAAGAACTTCCCCCCCTGGCAGAACGCCGTACTGACCAAACTCAAAGCCCTTTGGGAGGTAAGTGAGAAATGTCATATAGGTCCATTCACGACCGATTTGGTACTATATCTGTATCATACCATGCTGAAGGGTTTCCTGGGTCATGTTACCTATTGGTTTTGAATTATTGTAACTTACCATCAATGGTAGCTACCATGGCAATAGCCAATGAGCTCTCATTATTGCGCCTGTTGCCATGGTAGTTACCATTGATAGTGAGTCACATTCTAAGTCGAGTGCCTACCGTACCAGGGCACCGTTGCATAAAACTTACCATTAATAGTAACTTTGTCATCAATGGTAACTACCCTGGTAACATCGCACAACAGCCAATCAAAAGCAAGGATTCCATAGAGAGTGCCATTGGTAGCAAAGGTGCCATCAATGGTAAATTTTTATGCAACAGGGCCCTGGAAAGGTCATCTCACACTGTGGTCCATAGCGGGCTACAACGTTATGCAGTACAGTCACAGCTGCTTGAATGCCAGAGATGGGAAGGGTCCCGGAGAGTTATGCTTCCTAAAGGTTTGCCGAATCCTCAAAAAGTTTACCAATAAGGGATTGTATAGATAAAGTATGGTAAAAGAAAATTACCTGACCAGGATCATAAACTTTATTACGGAAGATGTTGATCATCGTGGTAGTAGTATCGCTAGAGTAGTAATCTGTTGTCTCACGATAAGGCAAACTGGAAGACTAGCAGAAGCGGTCGAAACGTTGCAATCTCCAGTTTGCCTTATCGTGAGACAACAGATTACTACTCTAGGATCATAAACTTGTTGTTTTTGACTAAATTCAACACAACAGGGCCCTGTTTTATGAAAGATTAGAGATACAGGATTGGATCTAGATCAATCGCATCTCTTTGTAAAATGGGGCCCAAATAGCTTCTGATCACTTCGGTAACATTCTGGTATGTAACAGACGTGGGTGAGTCAGTAGGACAATAACTGATGTGCCAGTTTTGGGATTGGAAGATCAAAGACCAATCCAAGCAAATAAACCTTGTTTGTTTCTTTAACTCTCTCATTCCCATTGGCACAAACATGTGTATGAAGCCAATGGGTTTTCCAAGGTCTGGTAATGTAAGGGATAACTCTCTCATTACCATTGGCATGAAGATGTGTAGTAAGCTAATGGAGTTTCCAAGGCCTGGTAATGTAAGAGTGAACTCTCTAAATACCATTGGAATGAAGATGTGGAGTAAGCTAATTGAGTTACCAAGGCCCGATGATGTAAGGGTTAATATCTTATTTGGATTCCCTCCCTCCTCCAGTCAAACAATGGGCAGTTCCCCGACAACAAGGTCATCCTGGGAGAGCTGAAGAGCAACGACCTTCTCAAGAAGTACATGAAGAAGGTCATGCCATTTGTTCAGCACATCAAGGTGAGAGCATTGATTGCAGAAAACTGCCCCGTTCACACAAAAGCGAGTTGTTGCTGCTGCTGACCGCCCCCTGTACTATGTAGCTATAGCATGCTTCCATCGTAGCACTCCTCTCAGATACTCAGATACACATTCAAATAGTACTTAATATCACACAAATTCCACAGAACAGTTATTTGCCAGGCACCCAAAGGGTTAAATCCACCGAAGATGAGTGAGTATTAATAACATCTTTGGAGATAATTCTCTTGTAAATGTTTCCAAAGTTTCTTTGATATTTTTCTCTTTGAGGATGATGGAGTCAAAGGTCATCTAGGGGTCAAAAGGTCAAATGGTATCAAGCCGTGTGCATCCTTTTTCTCAAAGGTTATGTTTGATTTCTTTATTTCTGCATGAATTGTGATCACACTTGGTACAAATGATCCTTGGGTAAGACCACCTGTGTTGATGAGGATGATGAGGTCAAAGGTCATCTCGGCATCGTTTAAAATATTTGAAAAAAAAAATAACTTAGCACTGTCTATCGATTGCAAAATCAGGCGAGGCTTGTGGTTCGCGAACCACCTTGTTGGGGATTATCTTTATTCTAGAAGAATGTACAGTTGGAAGTGGACTTTGTTATTTTCCTTGTTATATCTAGTAAGAAGGCAACAAATGATGATTCTGCTTTTCTCTCATCAGGAGAATGTGTCTAGCAAGGGAGCCAAGGCAATGGACACCACGATGGACTTTGATGAGACGGATGTCCTCCAGTGTAACCTGGACTACCTGACCTCAACGTTGGAGGTATGGCACCTTTCTCTCTTTATTTTGGGTTTGTACTTTCTTAGGCTAGTTAAAAGTGGTATGGTCTTCAAGCAGGCTGCTCTAGGATAAAGCCTTTGAAATGATATCATTCAAGAAGATGCATTGTTATTTTGAATGGAATTAGGTCCCATTTGATAAGACATTTCCTTGATTTCTAACACCAGAGGAAGAGGCAGGCAAAGTAGGAGGTGGATGGATGATAATAGAGAATATGGTAGTGTGACATGGAAATGAGCGGCACAAGATAGATCAAAATGGAAAAATGAGGAGGAGGCCTTCCTTCAGCAGTGGAGAGAAATAGGCTAGATAGATAGATAGATTCCTTGATTTCTATTGAAATTTCCCCAAATCTTTCTGATTGTTGAATTTCAATGTTTGTAGCTCTGTATGTTGTAATATTGCCCATGTTCCACTTTTGGTGATGTTTTCCCATGCAGCTTGAAGGATTGAAGGTTAATGTGCATTGGAATAAATAATAACTTGCAACAAGATAAGTGTTTCTGGTCATAGACTTGAACTCATGTTGTAACTTTTGCCCACTCTTCATATTTGGTGATGTTTTGTCCCGGCAGCTTGAAGGATTGGAGGTTCGGCCCAGTACGGAAGCCTCTGATAAGATCCAAGAAGAATGCTGCCCTGGCAAGCCCTACTCTGTGTTTGTCAATCAGGTGAGGTGTAACATAATTTCAGGGTTGGAAATAAGCAGTAGTCCTTTGTCCACTAGCTAACTATAATGTCAGTCTTACCTTTTTCAGTGCCACATGGTGACTTTTTACACAAATAATTCACACAATTCCAATAAAGGAAGAGTTTATCTGGTACTAATCGGGTTAAATGAAAGGAAATCTCGATCCTGCACTTTGGGGTTTTTATAATGCTGCCCTGAAAAGCCTCTACTAGGTTTCTGTCTTTATTGGGGGGCTTTCTATATCAGGTTTGGAAGTTTGCAATACTCCTTTGCCTACTTGCTGACAAAAATGTAACAGAAATATAAAAATCTTGTCAGACATTCCTTTAGTAATTCACCATTCAAACTACATTCCAGAGTGTTCATTTATCCCACTCCTCAATACATGGACTGGGAAATGGTATCCCATGAGGGAAATCCTGTAGTTTTGTAACAGCAATGCGATTTCTTAAGTGTGGATGAACTCCTTGTTAGTTTTTATTCGAAAATGTATTTAACATGCATGTGAGTGATGTAAAACTTATCTTTAATGGTAAAGAGTATAAATGATTTGAACATGTGTCTTGCCTTTAATTCAACACACATGTATGCCTTGGTGTCCCCAACCAGCCGGTAAGTGACGATCCCAAACCAAAGGAATCCCAGTAAAATATTTACAAACATTCCTTATAGTGCACTCATTTAAAGTTCATTAGATAGTTATGTACATTTCATATAATTTCGTGATATTATTGTTATGATTTATATTAGCAGTATCCCAAAAATAACTTACAGTCAATGTTAGACTGAGGAACCATTTATGATATTGTATTTGATATTGAGTCTTGAATGTATGATTTACTTTGGTTCAATCATAGTTTTAGACAGTTCTCTAAAGAGCATTATGTAATATGATTTTCACAGTACGTTGATTATTTGTAGAAAGTTCGTAAAGATGTTGGTAGTTGCATGTTGTTGCATGGAGCCGTAAAACAACTCAGCACCCACCTGTGAAGAATCTTAACTACTTGCAGAACTACTGCAGGGCGTTAGAAATCGATCACATCATATTCAACGCGAGCATGCATATATGTATTTGTGATAAGCCAAGAAATGGTACAACCCAAAAAGAATCAAACTGAATGATGAATAGCTTTATGTGGTGTTTGTAAATATGTGACATTGACCTTGAGCAAGAATAAGAGAGGGAAAAGCCCTGCTTTGTCACTGGAGAGTGAAAGAGTTTCTTCAAGTAACGTTCCACATTCCCAGGATCTTCTCCTGTCTATCCAGTTGATGTATACAGTGTTGAAATACACAGTGAAGTACAGTGAAAACAGTCACACTGCATGTTTAAAGGGATAGTTCACCCTGAAATTAAGTAGGTTTCAATGAAAGCAGACACATTAGAGAAACATATTTGTGAAGGCTCAATGATAATCCGTTAATGGATAAGAAAGTTATGATCTTTTAAATTTTGATATTGTGCATGTCACGTGCGAGGTGCTCTCCCATATGTTGTGTACATTTTTTTTTTTTAAATGTCCATTCTCTCAAAAGATGTGCATCATTTTACTTTTGCATTTGATACATCATTTGAAGCATGTTTTTAAACAAAAACAGTCTAAGAGCAATTTATTCAACTTAATTTCAGGTTGGACTTCCCTTTAAGAATATAATGCCAGCATGATTGTCAAGTAGCATGTCTGTGTTAGCTATGATTTCATCAATATGACTTTCTGTTTTCCCATTTATGTATGAAACTAATCCAAACTAGATCATTTAAATGTTTTTGATCAACAATCATCTCGGAACAAACTGTTTGTTTTATATGGCTTCTTTAGAAATGGTATAAAAGCTGCATAAACAATGATCAAAAGAAATACAAAGAAGAAAGCACAGTTTTTCAAAGTCCATATATACAACACTTGTTTCCATGAATAGTTAAATACCCCTTTATTTATCTTTCACAAATGTGTACACTACAGCTCAAAAGAATTGGCATAGGGAGAGGGAAAGGGAAGAAAGGGAAGGAGCCGCAGTTTTAAACCGCAGTATATTTTGTCCAGTTCAGCATGAAACACAATGCTTTAGCGTAAAAAGCATCATGTTTCATGTTGAACTGGACAAAATATACCGCGATTCCAAACTGTGGCTCCTTCCCTTTTTTCCCTTTCCCTTTACCCGATGCCAATTCCTTTGAGCTGTAGTGGATGTTCCTTGTGACTGTTATGTACTCTTGTATGCCCCATATATGTATTATTCACTAGTTATGCACACAAATCCCGAAGAGCAGATTTTGTACAGCACAGGAAGGGTTAACGAAAACACAACCTTGTGCTGTTACGCATAACGATTATATCACATGAAACCGTATTTGTGATTTTGAGAATGGAAACTGCAATAAAATATATACAGTGGGCATTAGATTGGAATCATTGTCTGCATAGAATATCACTCAGCTAGCTCCATGCATTTACACATGTTTCAATCAGTGATGAAATCGATTGTATTATGCTGCCAAGCTCATCTCAGGCTGTATGTGCTATACAGTGTATGTGCAGGAAAAATTTACTGTTGTTGTTTCTCAGATTAGCCACATGTATTAATACATTTTGTGTCTTCACATCTTTCTTGGCACTTAAATACAGGCCCAGTTTTTATCAGTCGTATAACTATTTGTGTCTGTCAGGCAGTGAATTGTTATGAAGTTTTCATCTGCAATGATGTATGAAAAATGCCATATCGCAGCAATTAGTCTGGCACACACAGGGTTACAACGTAGTGATTGTATCTTGGTTTCATTATCTGAGCTACGTATTTGTATGCCTTATTTCTCCCCACAAACACTGGGTATGTAGGCAGTATCGGGGAAAAAATACACAGGGGCGCAGGGCGATTTCACCCCGAAATGCTTGAAAGAGCCCCCCAAATTCCCATAGACACAAATGTAAAATTGTAGCCAAATCGGCCAATGTGCTCAAAAAGTAGCCCCCGAAAACGTTGAATATTATTTTTTTCCGTGGGCAGTATGTACTGGATATTTCATGTAATTGTGCTCATGCATGCTTTGTTACAGCCCTGTGTGTTTGTCAGTCTGGTCAACCCCCAGCCCAGCAGCGGTCACTTCACCATTCGCTGTCCCATCTTTGAGGGGGACACGGCGTCACGCTTGGCTGCACGCATCCAGAAGCAGAACAGGACCATCAAGGGTGAGTGACAGCCAGTGTAGTCTGGCTTTCAGACTGTAAGCCATTTCTTATCCAAGCTATTCAATAACAGGGTCTGGCTGCACTAGACTAATCATTCTTAATTTAATTTCCAGCTTGGAGAAACTTAAAAAGTGCGATTTAAAAATCGATTTTCTTATCAATTTTAATACCTAGAAGTCAATGTACATGAGAGATGGTAAAAACTCAATTCTTGTAGTAATTTTTCACTCAAAAAGACATTTAAAAGTATTTGTAACAGTATAAACATGTATGACAGAGTGGAACATGGTTCTAAATAACAACATCGGAAATTACACACACAGAGGATAACAATTATATGTGGGGGACAGTGTTGTAGTCAAGACCAGACCATCCGAGACCAAGATCAAGACCAAGACCAAACACCCCGAGACCAAGATCAAGAACCAAAAAATTGGTTCAAGATCAAGAACAGAGGTCCGAGACCAAGAACACTAAATTACGAGATCAAGACCAAGACCAAGACCACTCACCAGTATTTAAATTTCTACTAGTTTTGAGGAAACACGCATTATTTGTGGACTATGGTTATGAGTATAAACTGTCTAATACTTGCACAACTTGCACAACATGAGCAGACTGTAATATTCTTCTATATGGCTGAATTAAATGAAAAAATTGTTTTAAAAAAGTTATACTTTCAATGTGCTTTTTCAATCACTTCACAGGCATGCTCAAAGTTAAATGCACAATACAAGTCAGTAGCTAGTAGTTTAGCAACAAACTGCACAAAGGATCCAGGATCGTGATAATATGTATGATGGGGAAAAATACTTCTTTATTTCTGCATGAACATATTTGCCTGAGTTACTGAAAAACATATCAAATACTGTGATTTTTTTTTAATAATGACAAAGGCACAAGACATACAAAATGAACACAACTTCTTTCAAGAATGATGATTGTTTTCCGAAATATATTCAAGTCATTCGTTTTTCTCTATAAACACATACACATGACTTGAGTTACTAAATACTTATATACTTCTTTATTTCTGCATGAACATATTTGCCTGAGCTCCTGAAAAACATCAAATACTGTGAAGTTTTTTCTAATAATGCCAAAGACACAAGGCATACAAAATCAAGAATGATGATTGTTTTCCGAAATATATTCGTCATTCATTTTTCTCTATAAACACATACACATGACTTGAGTTACTTATATATTCTTCTTATATACTTCTTTATTTCTGCATGAACATATTTGCTTGAGCTCCTGAAAAACGTATCAAATACTGTGAAGTTTTTTTTAATAATGCCAAAGACACAAGGCATACAAAATAAACACAACTTCATTTCAAGAATGATGATTGTTTTCCGAAACAGATTCGGAAAACATTCGTTTTTCTCTATACAAACACATACACGTTACTTATAATATAGGTCAGGCAAATTGAGTATTGGTCAAACTTTATCTTAGTAACCAAAACCTGCACCATTATGATATAAATGAATAATTATAACTCCACCATTTTCGAGATGTATACACTAATACAATGTAAAAACCCTGTCATCATTCAAAAAGACCTGTGACAACTCGAGGGCATTCTTTATAGACTTATTGGTTTTAGCAATTTTTCATACAAAATTGTGCAATTCCTATTTTGTTAAAATAATTACTGAATAGGGATATTATCAAGAACTATTCAAAAACTTACTTTGATTTTTAAAAGTAATCTATTATGCATTTCTTGCATTATCTAAAAAGTCGCCTTTCCAGGCGACTTATTAAAAATATTTTTCAACTATAAGAGCATTTGAGAGAGAATTATTCTGCCACACATTTCATTTAATTAACTTTCAATAGGAATTAAAAACCAATCAACTTAGTGACCAGGGGCATTTCGGGAATTACCAATACTCAACCATCCCTTTTACAAATTAATGCAACGATACAGCAAGGAAATACATGTAACTAAATACACACTATTCGCTAACAAATACAAACAAAACATGACATTTCTAGAATTATTGTTTCCCAAGCTTGTTTTAATACTTTTCCTCTTAATTTAAATTTAATGAAAGGAAATGTGAATATATGATCCCATGAAAATGTTTTAAGAATAATGAAATGTATACATTCACATTTATTCCTGTGTTATTTTTTTTCTTTAATTTGTTTTTTTTTATTCCATGATATTATTTTATTTGGCAGGGTTGGGCCTCAGTTGATCAGTTTTAGCAGCCCCCCCCCCCCCCCCCCAAAAAAAAAAAAAAATACTGTTCGGAATTAGCACTAGAATAAAGAAATTCAATGCTTGCATAAAAAGCGTATATTTATATACGTATTGTATGCGATCACGCATGCAGCATGGCACAGCTTGAGAGCTGGCTTGGAGAGTTTTACTACATCTACACACCATCGATCCAACTCGCAACACTGACCTCTTGGCTCGCATAAAGACGCATGTATCACCCAGTGTAATGCGCTTTGCATGTGTGATGTTGGGCACATATATTGCATGCTCGCTAATCTGCATCTCACGCTTCCCGTGCTATGCAGTGATCGCGCAGCGGCCGGGCCGGGTCGGCGGCAGGCTTGCACAGTATAGTAGGAATGATTGTAACTCCAAATTGTATGCGCTCCGACCAAGGAGAGTGATGTATCGTATCTCCTTTCTCCGACATGCATTATCAATATGATTTATGTGTAATATCGTAATTTTAGTAGCTGGTCTCGTGCTGGTCTCGACGTAAAATCCGAGACCCGAAAGGCTCAAGACCAAGAACAAGACCAAGACCAGAGGGTTCGAGACCGAGATCAAGACCGAGAAAAAAAATCCTGATCTCGAGACTGGTCTCGAGACCAAGACCAGTCTCGAGAACTACAACACTGGTGGGGGAAATAGACCACAAAAAGTTGAAAACTTGTAAACTGTTGTCTCCAAAAAACACATCAAAATGTATTACGTTAAAATATATGAACTGTCTTGAGATTTAGAATGGAAAACTAAATTGTTTGCTCACTATTATGTTCTCTGTTATGTTTTGAGCTATGTATTGTACCAGGACGTCTGTTTTTTTCTGTATTAGGTTTTGGGTAACATAGTAAAAACAAGGCAAAGAACATTAGAACTTATGGTATTAAGCTGGAGACAAGGACTTGGAACTAGAAATTTGCAAGCGTGTCACAAGTTTTATGAGCGTTTTGTTCAAAAAAAAAAAATCCTTTTGACTGTCTCATATTCCAGACCTCTCCAAGATCCGATTCCTGCGCTACAATGATCCAGTCATGGGACCTCGCGCCATCCCAAACTTTGAACAGCCCGAGGACGGAAAGACAACAGTGCCCGCTGCTGCTAGTTTTAAGATCGACGAGAACTCGCAGAACATCAAGATCTGTCAGAACGGATCGAAAGTAGATGCAGGGAACGTGCTAATATATATTGTGACGTCATAGAAGTCTTGTATATTTGTTTAGACGTTGTATGTGATGTGAACTACTCCTAAGGTGGTTTTCTGAAAGAAGCTCAAGTCCAGAACTGTCAGTTGGTATTGTGAAAACTGACCCAGGTAAAAAAAAAAAGAAAGATGCCGATAGGCCAATCACATTTATGGATCTTACGGACTTTGTCAAATTTAGGTAAAAACATCAATTTGTTTTCAGAATATCACCCCTGAATTGGATCGTAATATCTTTCCCTTTCTGGAGGCTTGATAAACTAGTGTTGTGGTCTGGAACCTATCACAGTTTGCCAGAATGTTAATGTATCATGTGGTATGTGCTAGGCAGTATTAATGCAATGTCTCCAGAAAGTTTCTTCATGACACTTTTTGTGGTTTATGTGAACTCCACAAACAGTGCTTAATACTGTTGCATAATTTTCCAGTGTATGTGTGTGCAGGTTTTCTTTTGTACAGTTTGCCTGTGCAGGGTTTCGAAGGTTTATACTGTTCAGTGTAGTATTTATATATGCAACCATTATGTGAAAAATTGCTAAGTACCTACTAAATTTGTGCATTGAATGCAACAGCATATTATTTGGCAATAAATGACAATTTAAACTTGCTATCATGTTGCTATCATGTTGTGCTAAGCAGTAATTGAAATAAGCATAACATTAAAAACAATGACTCATAGTCCTTCTTTCCTTTCTTTTTTGCTTCTTTCGTATCAATTTCATGAAATTTCATGAAAAGCTTCCATTCTTATAAAATAACTATTATAATGTAAACACTTAACAAAAAGCAGGCAGTTGACAATTAACATGCCTGCCTCATGCCATGGGGAGCTTGTGTTTTGATGTATTGAATATTTATAACAAGTCAGGAAATATTGTGTGATTCTTGATGTTCTACTATCGGTATAGTGTAGTGTTGAATTATCTGTAGTTGTAGTGTTGAATAGTAATCACCTCAAAGGTCACATTTAAAAAATGACAGCATGCAAGATTTGAAAATGTGGAGTGAGTAGAGCATAATGTTTGCTTTATACAGAAAGGGCCTGTGTAATTGCCTCTACATTGTGGTAAGACATGAAATTCCAGTTGTGATTTTGGCAAATCAGGGTTTTCAGTAGGTTTGTTGTCAAAGTCACCTCAAAATGCTACAAACAGCAGGGCCCTGTATCACAAAGATTAAGTTGCAACTTTGCTATCAATCACAAAGTGGCTATCTATTGCAGCTTACTGCGTCACAAAACTGTGACTACTATCTAGTGAAAGTTCAAGCCTATGCATGATTTTGTTATCAATCATATAGTTAGGATAGATCAACACAAGCTACGATCAATATCAATGGCGAGTTACGATCAATATCAATTGAAGGTACTTACGATATGTATTTATGATTGATAGGTCAGTCGTATGACTGATCGATTTTTGTATCGAGCTGGGCTTGAAAGGGTGGTCTACTGATTAATTCTTCAGATTTATAAATTAAATCTGCTATTTGTTGTGAATTTGTTAGGAAAAAGTATGTCTTAAACACACAAAACCCTAGAGATCTGAAATTCTAATAGTTGAATACGAATGTAAATGAGTTTATAAATGCATTGTATATTCTTTCTGATGTATAAACCTAGATTATTTTTTTCTTGCAAGCACCACAAATCACCTATGTGTTTGAAATTTCATTACTGTTATACTGCATTCCCTTTTTAAATACATAATCTCTTCAAAGTTTATCATGGCTTAGATTTTTCTCTCTTTGACTCTGGGAATAGAGGAAGTTTTTCTTTTATTACTGAAACACAATTGATTATTACATCTTTAGAGGCAATAATGCAGTTTTATCATAACATGTGGAGTTTTCAGTGTATCCACTTGTTCATGTATTTCCATGGCTGTCGCATTAGTGTGGATTCACCCACATCATTGTTGTAGTGTTTAGATGCCTGCTTCCCCAATGGCTTCCTTGAATGATCATCTTCTCAACTTTGATTAGCAATTCCTCATACCCTCATATGAAAAAAAATCATTCTAAATTTTCGGAGGCTACTTTTTGAACACATTGGCCGATATGGCTACAATTTTACATTATGTCTATGGGAATTTTGGGGGCTCTTTTAACATTTTCCAGGGCTCTTTTAAAGGGCATATACTGTACTGGGAAGGCAAAAAAAGCCTTCAAAAGGTAAATGTTTGCAATCTTCTTGCCAATGGTCTTAAATTCATGTATTGACCATTTTAGAAGCTTGCTGAAAGTTATTTGCCCTCAAATGATCTATATTTGGAGTAATGAGTGATTAAATCACAAATCCTCAAAATGTTCGGCCCGAACATTTTAAGGATTTCATCATTAATCATTAATTACTCCATATGTGGATCATTTGAGGGCAAATAACTTTCAGCAAGCTTCTAAAATGGTCAATACATGAATTTAAGACCATTGACAAGAAGATTGCTCACGGTCACCTTTTGAAGGCTTTTTTTCCTTCCCAGTACAGTATATGCTCTTTAAGCATTTCATGGGCAAATTCGCCCGAGCCCTTGTGTATTTTTTCCCCTGCTCACATGTAGGGGAAGTTAATCCCATAATGCACCTGGCAGTGACATTTGGATCCTGTTTGCAGTCATGTTCGCTTCTGGGGCCCATTTCATAAAAAAGTTACTATGATAGCAACTCTTGCTGGAATGTCAAATTTCATTGAAAGAGCCAATCAGGAAGCAGAATTTTCACTGTTGTCATAGTAGTTGACATTACAGCAAGCGTTGATATCATAGCAACTTTTTATGAAATGGGCCCCTGGTCTCATACATCAGTACACAAGATGGGAAGCTGATATGACTGCAAACAAAATCGGAATGTGGCTGTGTGGTGCATCATGGGACGGCTTTTCCTTATATGGGGTTGAGAGAATCGCAGAATACTGACAGAACTGCCAAGTCTCCCTGATTTTGCAGGAGACTCCCTGAAAGTAGACCCAAAAGATTGCATCGGATTTCATCACATCACCCAATCTCCCTGATTATTGATAGATTATTGTCATTAGGTTGTATGTATTTGATAGACATCTCCTGATTTCTAATGAAATTTCCCAAAATCTTCCTAATTGTTGAATTTCAATGTTGGTAGCCCTGTACTGACAATAATGGGAAGCAGAGTCTTCATAGACCATTGTGTTATAAGCTGGTGTACAGGGAAAGTGTGCCCTTGACTTTAGAGGTTTTAGAAGGGGAGTTTCAAATGAACTTCTGCTGAACGCCCCAAATGTAATCCTCTGATTTTGGAGCATCGTGTTCCAATTTCCCCACCTCTCGTGTTTGATTTCAATAGGACTTTTCTTCTGGAACAGAATTGAATAGGCATGACTTGTTTTGTCACCATAAAGAAACGTGATGTTTATGTTATAATTAAATCAATTATGTTATAAAATGGCTGACATTTGGCACTCCATTAATCAGTGGGGTAAATTCTGGCTTTAAACCTAGGTTAGATTTACCCATAGAGCTCGTCTCCCCTGTTTGCATTTTAGGCATTTGAAGTGTTGCTTGAGGCTGTGTATAGAGGAAGGTGATCATGTTGTGTAAGATGTCACTTTTATTATTTAGAGAAAAGGGTAAATGTGAGAGGGCAATACAACCTTACTGATGAATTGTCCATGTTGCACAAAGCCTACTGCTCAGCAATGTATGTTTTGAGACGGGTAACGTAGCCCTAAAAGGGGATGGTCCTTCTCTGTGTTTAGGTTTGATGCAGCAGTAGATAGAAGAAAACAAGTCTGTTCCCTCTAAACAGGTTTCCAACTTATCAGAAAAAAATTGTTTCATCAGAAATCATTTTAAATGTACTTTCCCTAGATATTCTCCAAAAATCATGAATACATTTTAGATCTGAATGATTAAAATCATTGTAAATTTGATGTGGAGACTCTGTGTGTTACAATGTACGCACACAACAAGCTGCAAATACATGTATGTGTTGAATATCTCACCGTTATTGATATTGTAATGTTTGTCATTGTGCGGTTTAACCCATTATTGTTCTCATTTTATTATAAATTTCATGAAAATGTCAGTTATGAACTTCAATGTGGTTAGAACTGCATCATATTGACTTTATGAATGGATTAAAGTGCAAAAAAACTCAAGAAATGTTGATCATAAAATGTGTGTTTTTATACTTTGGTTTGAGTATTGAATGTGATTTACACACAATATACAGAACAACACAGAGAGGGTATGGGGTGAGTATAGGGAGAGGGTTGGAGGAATAAGAGCAGCTTTAGAAATTGAAGCTAGTAGCTTTTGTTCTTTTAACTTCTTTTCCATGGTACATGTGATGTCTATGTGTGTGTCTATATGAGTGACAGTGTGCATATGAATGTGTGTGAGTGTAAATTTGAATGTGTTCCTCCCCTCCCCCTATATCTTCTCTTCCCCCTATCTCTCTATCCTCTCTCTTCGGTCATGTTTGTACATGATGCAGCTAGATTTACACATCTTGTCAACTCTCTATTACACGTTATTAGTGCAGTGAAACGAGTATAAATTTCTAGTTGGTAATGAACCTCTTCTTTCAAATTTTTGGAGAATGATATAAATTCTCCCTCCTTTTCCACTGTAAATGTGTTTTCACTTTTTATTTCAGCCGTTATCATAATCGAAAAAGTGTTAATACATTGTACATGTAAAATGAAATCTTGTAATAATTATTATAAGCGACTGAATGCAAGACTGTGACATCTTGAGAAATATTTCTACGGGTGCGCCAAGCTTCTGGCTCCAGTCTACCCGTGGTAGAAACGAGATGAAAAGGGGCAAAACTGTCGTTCATTTTCAAATAAAAGTGAGTTATTATTATATGTTACCTTTGTGAATCATATGTAAGTGTTTGAATTAATTTGGTCGGACGGGAGTGGGTTTAAGGGTGGGCGTTACTGAGTCTGACGGATGCCAGTGGAGGGAATGGTTGTGCTGTGGAAAAAATAAATATGGTCCCACATATTGCTTTTTGTGTGTCGTGTTACGACATGGATGCCTCAACTCGGACCCCTGTTTTATTTTGAATCTCTTCGTACCAAGATATTATGCCTACAGTATTGACATTTCACTAACGTTATCAGAAAAAAGTGTGTGTTCTGAAAAACTGTTTTGATTTTGAGTAAAAGCTACAAAATTAAGGGAGAAATTGCTCTGTATTGTAAAACAGGGCACTTGATTTCAAAGACAAAGACAAAGTGATATTAAATGATATCACTGAACCTTTACTTTATCTGGCCCCTCTTGATAATGTCCAATATTTCTACCCATCTGATGATAGACTGATGGTAAAGTTCCACTTCAAAGTAAAAATTAGACCGAGTACCGGATCGCCATCATCACGGACGAGATTGTACTTTATGCTGCAACTTGTGAATGCACACTTCTTGCACCAATTATATTTTTTTTAATTTCATTTTTCATGTTAAATCCTTGTGATATTGCACTTCGAGTTTGTGATTGATTTTGTGCCAAAATTGATTAGGTAAATAACCAGCAAAACAGACAACTGAAGGTTACATTTTGATAAGGTGAAATGAGTGGATATATGATCTAGATATTATGCACAGATTTATATGTGTTTGTTCAATGTCCTAAATTTATCTCTGCTTCTTTTACTATCCACTGAACTTCATAAAATAAGGAATTGATTTCAGTCTGCATTTATAATGTTTGGGGTGGGTCTATTTAGATTTAGCGGTATGTGGCAAATAGAGAATTCATGCTAACATTTACTGTCCTGTCATTTCTACATCCTCCTAGATATTGATGACTAGCTGAGGTAGATAAGGACTCTGAAGGCGGGACGGAGAGATCCCATCACATTCTTTGCAGAATCCAACAAGAAGCCCTCCCCCATCTGGTGCCCTTGACTGCTTGAGCCAGGGACCAGCTCAGAGAGTTCAGGGACCAGCTCAGAGAGTTCAGGATCCATTGATCCATTAATTGTCCTGTGACGGTTACAACAGACTGAGTGTTTTGCCCACGGGACTGAAAGGGTTGAGAGGAAGCTCTGATGGAGGACTACAAGTATTTGTTCAAGGTGGTTCTCATTGGCAACGCTGGTGTTGGGAAGACTTGTCTAGTCAGGAGGTTCACCCAGGTAAGAGACTAATAGGCAAAAAATGTTAACCCATTGATCATGGTTAGATTTCAGGCTTCCAGAACCCTGGTCCAGTTGGGATGTCAGAACTTGTCATGGAACTGCAGTAACCAAAGGGGTGTGGCTTAATTGCGCACCATATAAGGAAAGTTAATTCATAACCTGTTGTCTGTTCCCCATTGACCAGATTACAAAAGCCAGATTTATGTTGAATTCAATTTATTTTGAATAATCTACTGAATTCCCCTGCATGCCTGAAAAAAAGGTGCCTTTCCCACGTCTAATTCAAGGATTTTCTGAAGACCTGTAGAGGTGTATTTTGAAAACATTTTCCATGATAGTGATGTTTTCCAACATCACAGCTTAGTCCCAAGTTGCATAAATTTGCAAGCTGAAAAATGCAGAACTCACACTCAAACTTGTGCCAATGCGTAACTTTTGCTTAGCTACTTTTATAGATAACTTTCTATTGCATCTTCAACAGAAACATTGCTTCAAATAATTTATAAATAATATTACAGTCACAATTATGTAATAAAAGAAATAAAATGAGCAACTGCTAAATACAAACCAGTAGCCGTCGTTCTTAAACATCAGATAACATGATATGGAAATAACTGGGCAATACATTGTTTCTATGGTTTGATGAGTATTGTGTGCATATACAGTAGGATGGATCTGATATGTTTTTTTTTTCAATTTGGATATTTACATTTTATTCATTTTCCTCTTTCGCACCATTTCCCAATGATAATCAATGATAAGTCAAATCAAATTTAGTAGCACCATTTGCCTTCCCCTCAGGCACTTGAATATGTATGGAAACCTTTATTGATGCCTTGAAGCCCCAATTGGCCTACTACATGTCTTTATGCCAATGGTAATGTGTGAATTCCCTGTTTCTTAGCCTTGAAAACCTCATTGGCTTTACACAGCTTCATGCCAATTGTAATGAGAGAGTTAACCCTTACACGACAAGTTCTTGAAAACCCCATTGGCTTACTACACATGTTCATGCTCGTGGTAATGAGAGAGTTACATGTGAGACCTGATGATTTGATTGCTTCTCCTATTTCTTCAGGGCTTATTCCCACCAGGTCAGGGGGCCACGATTGGAGTGGACTTCATGATCAAAACGATTGAAATCGGAGGGGAAAAGGTCAAGGTAAGTGTGTATAGTAGCCTTAAGGATTGTTGCTTACAGAACAATGCTCCAGGTACTTTCATACGCTGTGTTCATTGGAGTGTTTGAAAGGAAACTTCAACAACATAATAAAGGTTATGCTTAATTTTCTCTAGTTTGTTAACATTAGAATGGAAAAGAAATGAAACACTTTTTACTGAAGAGATTGGTTCTCCTCACTTCTTTTTAGAGCAATAAATGCATTGTTTCAGGAAATTAGATTTTTTTCCCATTTGGTTGCCTAACTAGATTACAAGTACATAATGTTTCCATGGAACATTCTCATACACTGTGTTCCTTCTCCACCATCTCCATCATGTCAAATGACGTGGATTGCAATTTATAATTCTGCAGTTACAAATATGGGACACAGCCGGACAGGAGCGGTTCCGTTCCATAACGCAGAGCTATTATCACAGCGCAGATGCCCTGGTTCTAGTCTTCGATGTCACGTCCAAGGAGAGCTACAATGCCCTGCCAAGCTGGTTGAGAGAAGTTGAACAATACGCAAGCCCAAAGGTCATTTCAGTCCTTGTAGGTGAGTGCTCCTAACCACCGACTCTCAGGGATGCCGGTCTCCAACGAAAATCCTGAATTAAACAGGGTTCTGGCATACAGTATTTTGACTAAATCTCAGGCTTTTTGTGTACACATTAATAACGCCTTCATTCCTGAGAATCATTCCTTCCCTAAGAATCCGGTGGCATTATGTTACCTGGTTGTTTGTCTGGATTACATCGTTAACTGCTTAAAATATTCAACTCAATTTCACCAAAGTTTGTTCTAAAATTTGTTCAAAAATTGTTCTATATAGCAGATGAAGTAATATTATTACCTTTTGGATCACATTGGTCAAAGGTCAAGTATTTGGGACAAGATATGTCTAATGTCTAGCTAAATTTCAATTAAGTCTCATTCGTTGCTGTTTCTGTTAACCGTTTTGTCTGCTTATGT
Organism: Arbacia lixula; assembly: GCA_963669155.1. Classification (NCBI taxonomy): domain Eukaryota; kingdom Metazoa; phylum Echinodermata; class Echinoidea; order Arbacioida; family Arbaciidae; genus Arbacia; species Arbacia lixula. The sequence continues at coordinate 22,732,440 of OZ022582.1, read as the reverse complement.
GTCTGTAGTCTGTTTTTTCATAAGTTTCTCCTTCATTTCTTTCTCTCTGTGTTTATGTCTGTTCATTAGTTTATCTATGTCCATCTCTCAATGTGTTCTCTCTTCCACTCGCTATGTCCTCCTTTTTCCCTGACTCCTTCTCTCTCTTCCTCTCTGCAGGCAATAAGATTGATCTGGGTAAGGACCGTGAGGTGAACGAGGAGGAGGGGCAGAGCTTTGCAGAGTCGCACACCATGAGATTCCTTGAAACGTCCGCCAAAGAGTCGGATAACGTCGACCGCCTCTTTCTCGACATTGCCGTCGAACTGACGAATAACGTGCGAAACGGTGAAATCCGGCATGACGGGCATGAAGACATAATCAAAGATACGAGTACAGTGTCAACGTGTTGTAAAGGTTGACACTGTCCTTTCTCTGAAGTGGGGGTTCCAGCGTGAATATAGATATCAGCTCATGAAATGGTATCTTGTGTTTGTTTTCAGAAAGGAAGTAAGCATTGGGTCCAAAGGTCTGTTTCTTACATGAAAATTATGCATCATGCTCAGTGACTTATGCATTTAATGTCCTGCCGTTATTTTTTTACTTTATTACATTGTAGTTTTATCTTTTACTCTTTGTATACTGCCAATATTTTGTTTATTGTTTTTGTGACGGATTTACTATTTCTTATGTTGCGTTGATTGGGTAAAATGAATACCAATCAAAAAAAGGATTGTGCTCCATAACACACTCTCTTCTTAGAAATACCACCTGTAAATAGTAGGCACCATGCATGCCTCAGTAATTGTATGTGCAATTAAACATGTCTTGCCTATGAAGCTGACTTTGAAGTATCTCATTGGATTTATATTCGATGTTTAGAGTGAAAGTAGTAAAAATGTATTAAGTTGTGTTTAAGATATTGATATTTTGTGTGTAATGCAGTATTTTATGCAAATGGTCTTGTATTCAATCGAAGTTATTTTGACAAAAGAGGCTACTGGATGGACATTGACGTAAAATAAGGGGAAGAAAATGGGTATGGAAGCATAAATATTTATTAATGTTAATAAGCATTTATTAATGCTGATCCTGTTGAATTTTCTATCATTGATCTCATCCATCTGTTCCAGAGTGGTGCTAAAATCTGTGAAGGAAAATAACAACATTTGTAATGTTTTGTTTCAGTGGCAAATTATCCCAAGTCACTTAAGTTTTTGTCTTGTCACAGTATTATTGAATGCTTTTCCTGCAGAATTATGTGTTGTATCAAGATAAGAAAATGATTTCTTCTTCCTGTATGGTACATGTGTTAATTGATACTAAATCAAAGATAACTAATAAGGGACATATATATCTGTGAAGCATTTAGATGACATCAAACCTCCTTTTTAACTGGCTCTCTTTTGGGGAGAAAAAAGAAACACTTGAAAAACTATCTCCGGAAGGAAACTAATTTACCTCTGTATGCCAATGCTTTTAAATGCACCAGAATAGCCAGAGAGATGCACTTTTCTCCCACTCTTTGCGTGTACTTAATCTTGAAAATATTGACATCTACATGTAGATGAATAGTTACTGTTTTATAGAATGAAAACAGCACCAGATTATGTTCTTTTATTTCCTTATATGAGTGGAGATGTATACTCATACTGAAACAAGCTCATTCCTGCTGAATGTTTGTATGATTTTTTAAGATATACCTACCAGTACCTGTGTCATGTCTCCATAATAAGCATTATTTGAGAGGATTTCAGTAGATGTGGTTGAAAATAAAACAAGTGGTAACTAGGAACATGAGTATACTATATATATAAAATAGACACAGATGTTATCCAAGTATACATATCACAGTAGCATTAATTAATTTTAGGCTGAAGATATGCCAGGGATGATTGTGCATATGAAATACCATGGTCACACATACTGCTAGAGGCTATACAGCTGGTTGTCACCAGTGATTATTCACCCTTCCATTGTAGTTATCTGTAATGATCTAACTGACATCAAAGTAATACATGTTATTTGTAAACTTGTCTTGCCAGGTTAAAGCAATTGTACGTCTGCTGCCTATTAATGTGCAATGTTAAGCAATTTTTTATCACATTTAAATGTCCTTCATTGGTAATGAAACCATTACACCTGTATTGGGTTTGTTGATCACGATATATTCTATATTGACTGTCTACTGTTTATAACTGACTTGGACTATATATTTCCAAGATATATAACTAACAGTTCTTATATAAAATTCAAAACAGAATATCAACTCATAGTGTGGTACATGTTTTTAAACTCTTGGTACCTATTATTCAGTATTATTTTTTGCAATAATGTTTACTTGTTGATTCATAGGCATGTTGACTTAATGTACATCCATGGAATGTTGCTTGTACAAAATGAAGAAAAACTCTGAGAACTAGATAATGTCCTATGATCAGGAATAGGAGTAAGAGATAGTGATGTGCATATTATAAACATGTGATAGTAAATTGGTTCATTGACATATAATGCAGCTTTTTCATATATGTCATTTGATGCATCTTCATACACAAAAAATCATTTCATATTGTTCACTGCATAACAATCATGTAAATATCATACTATAGAAATGTATTACACTGATCAGATATAATATAGCATTTGTAATGAAGACAAACGGTAGTGCAATGTGCGAGAGGTTCTGTAGAGTTTTATGTGCAAAGATGTAGGCATTGAGATTGCCTAACAAGTTTGAGTGCATAATATCAATGACTAGTTCAATGGTTGTCATGTGAGAGTCGCACTGTTATTTCCATTGTTGCATAGAGAGTTACCGGTATATAGTTGTCACCGTGCAAACAATGTTAAAAGTCACTAACAAAAGCAGTTTAAAAATCTCTAAACTGCTTTTGCAATAAACCTTAGATTTTCATTTCAACACAAGTGATGTTGGTTGTTGAAATGTATTATAAATGTGCATGTGAGACGATGTATTATAGAATACATAATTGTCTTTTTTGAGGTGAAATGAATGTGTGGGGGGAGGGAGGCAGGGTATCGGAATGTTTCTGAATTTCTTTTAAAAAAAACACACTTTTTTGTTACAGATGTCAGGGTAATTTCCATTATACCAATACCATATCTAAACTGTGTTCCTCATTTTTTCTATTGTGGGACAGAATTCATTTCATTTCATGAAATTTCGCTTGCCATTCATATGCTATGGGCTTCATGCAATCTATCCATTTAAGCCAAGTTTAGCATCGTCCTGTAACCATGTTCATTAAGAAAAAGTGCAATTTTCATCTCACCCCATCAAAAATGTCTTGCCCTTGTTGCCACGTGACAGAATTGTGTTATGTATTCTGACATTTACATGTTTGATAACCGAAATTCACCTAGTATATTATAGGCTTATCCTTTAGCCATGAAATGTCTGTGGCTCTGTGTTTTAGTTTCCCATCTGTCCGTCTGTCTTTCCATCTATCCATCTCCCCATCCATGCAATCTGTGGAGCAATTTCAATCTTACTTGGTTTCAGTTGAATCTCCATATGTGTGAAATCAAAATGTCAAGTGGCAAAAAACATAGAAAGAGTTTATAGCAGTGGGTCCTTCCACTATCATTTTTCCTAAATCATTACAAAATATATTTAAAATTCTGGTAAAATATACATTAATACTAAAATTTAAGATGGTTAGATATGTTTGTTAAATGTCGATAGTCAAAATACTTACTTGTAACATTTAACATGACTGTTGAATTGAGAAAAGAAATATGCATATTTGGTCGGATTCATTTTATTGCAAACTTCTCCTTTGTGTCTTCTTTTGACCATAGTTACGTCAATCCCCACCAACAAAATAACTCATCGAGTGTATCCATTTATTAGATGATGAATGATTTTGAAGGCCACAGACGACACGATTTTGCCTCGATTCTGCAACCCACAACTGGAAATGTGATGTCATTTTCTAGCACAAATCCAATGACTGGATCTTACGATTCAGCTAGTCATAGAGTTGTATGACTGATTGGATTGTGTCATCTACGGTGGCCCTAGAGCATGATTTAATGAACTGCCCCAAGTTAAGTTTTAGTGGCTAAATGTGAGCAGTAATTTCAGACAGTGTAGCGATGTGATTGAAAGTCTTAAAGGGGAATTGTCTATTTACCCAATACAAAGTTATCTCATTCACGAACTGATCTGCCTCTAAAACTCATAACCATAAAAAAAAATAAGGATACTTTTGATGGGAAATTACCTGTGCTGTAAAACAAAAAGAAAGAAAAAAAAAAGGATCCTGGAAGAAAAAAAAAGGATCCTGGCAGAAGTTTATGGAGGTAACGCACCAAATATCAAGTGCCAAGTATTTAAAAAAAAATGTGTAGTTCTCGTAGAAATTGCCCATTTTTCACAATACATGTACAAATCTCATATAAACGTGTTACAATGATACCGCTAATATTGCCATCAACTCTGCATTGATTTGAATGTTAAATATACTTAGAAATCACATGAATATACAAAAAAAGTGTACCAACAAATAGATATTTCTTATTGTATAATCTGTCAGATTTTCTTTAAGGTTGTATTTTATTGCGAGATTTGTTTTAACTCCTTTAATACAAGTCCACTTGTTATGGTTTCATTTTCTTTCCATAATCAGGATTGTAAACATCTAATCGTGTGACTCTTAAATGGAAGATGTCTTGTCTCCATGGCAACATGAGTGTAGCGGAATGTGTTGAGTGCAAAAGTGACACCAAATTCAATCTATATACTATGCAATGTTAGGGTGTCTGATGTGAAAAGTGCTAATCGTGGAAGTAGTTTGACTGTAAACTTCACTTTGTAGTGAGAAAGAATAGAAGTACTAAGTAGTGTAAGAAGCAGAAGTAGAAGTGGTTGTAGCAGTAGTACATGTAGTAATGGTAGTAGTAGAGGTAGTACTGGTTTAAGAGGTACATTGTAGTAGAAGTCGTAGTATTAGTACTTGATTGTCAGTGGAACACAAGAAAGTATATTTTTGTTGTCATTAGGCTGTCAGAAGATTATGTAAGTGACCGATAGCATCAAGAATCATACAAGTGAAGTATATTTTGGAAATGTGCTCTTTCAGAGACGATGGTTATCCTAATAATGTAGTTAGGCCTATGCTTGATTTGTGACATACATGTATACAAAGAACATATTGTGAATGCGTATTTGTGTAGTAGGCAAACAATCAAATTCTGTAGTGTCTATTAAACAAAGACGAAAAGTACATTGTAAACATTTCAGAACATGGTTACATTCTGTGTTATTTTCTTTATAGTCCTTTTCTTTCATCAATTTGTCATTCAATACCACTTTTAGATGATATTGTACATAACCATGACGTGGTGTTCACAAGTAATTGTTAATGTCTCTTTGTGCAAATAAAATGATCCATATAATTTTCACAAATAATGATGCGTGAAAGGCAGAGTGGTGACTGATCTTTGGCAAGCTATATTGTGCACGTGGCATGTCTTTTGGAGGTATTGTGGTGTAGTTATTGCACATGTCATTGTATAGATAGTGCGCCTTTTTGCAGACGAAATGAAATTCCTTTGAACATTTCTCGCGGTCGATCGCGCTATCGCGCGATGTACCATCATAATAGGCCGGCTTGTCTCCCGTTGTTATCCTTATAAGTCTAATATGCAAACGCGATAGTCATCAATGTTAACACTTAAAGGTACTGTGCCCGCAAAGTCAATAGTCATTAATCTTAATACTTTATGGGAAAAAAGTCACAACAAAACATATGAGAAAAGGAGAAGACATTTAAAAATTTCTTACTTAAAAATGAACTGAAACGTGAACAGGTTAATGGCGTACAAAATAAGACATGAACAATTGCAACATATGTAATGTATAAGGGAAGCAGCAAGGAAGAAATCAAGCCTGATATTAATAGCTGCCTTATTTAAAGACGGCCCGTCCCTTTTACAAACATCTGCAAACTTCATGAAAGTTTGCACGTACAGTATTTAGCACGTATCTTTGGGATATCAACTGTGAAAATTTTAAGTCAAAGGTACTATATAACTCCCGTAAAATAAATGAAAATCTAACTAGTTTTCACTTTCAGAATAAAAGGGATGGGCTACCTTTAAGTGAAAGTTCATTTAAACATGTAAAAGCTCCATGGATATAGACCTACACAGTCCAGGAGGCGGGAACAAAAAAACAAACAAATAAACACTTAAAGTATCATGTTGAATTTAATTTAAGATAGTTAAAACAGTTTAGTACGGTTTAAAATATGTTTTACCTTTTGTGCAAAACATGATTTGCTTTGGGATCATTTTCATGAAGTAACTTTTTACATTCTATTTGTGTATTTGTGTAACCGGCTTTGAAAAAGCAAATACAACTCGATGCATCTAGGATTGTGTAAACTGGGGCCTGTTTCTGCATTAAAAAGCAAGTGACATCTCATTCAGAACTCATGCTAGAACCAAATTCATCAAACCTTTTCTCTAACAGAATGGAAACTCGGATATCAGTGACATCTCTGTCACAGGATCGAAATTTTTACACCAACTGACAGCCACTCTCACGAAATTGTGCAATAATTTATAAAATATCAGGTTGAAATATTTGACAATTTCTTTAAATGTAGGGCGAAGTGTTGTTTCAGTGTTCGTTATTCCATGGCTTTAATGTATAACAAATAATTTTGATGAAAAGTGTTGTGATAACAAACCCATGCATGTTTTTTTTTGTTTGTTTAATCAATTCACTGATGTTTTCTCTATGATTTTCTAGCTCAGTCATATATGTAGTCGTGTTGAATATATTAGTGCTAGAACATGTACAGACAAACATGATATTCATACAGGCCCTAACTAAAAGGAAAGTTCATCCCTAAGATAAATTGGTTTCAATAAAAGCAGACAAATGAAAGAAACATATAAGTGAAGGTTTGACGAAAATCGGTAAAAGAAAAAGAAGGTTATTAGATTTTGAAATGTCAATTTTGTGACGTGACATACGAGGTGCTCCCACATATGTTGTGTACAATATGAATACCTATTGCTCTTTTTCTGTTTTTGACAACGCCGGGAATGATTATTTTTCATACAGGTATGTGTGTAAAAACGTATTTCTGATGATGTATGAAATGCACACTAGGATGAATACTTTTTTTTTTTTTCAGAAAATGCACATTTTCGAAAAAAAAATTGCTCACAACATAATGGGAGAGCCCCTCGCACGTAACGTCATAAAAAAATCTTTAAACGAATACAACTTTCTTATCCTATGACGGATTTTCATCAAAGCTTCACTAACATGTTGCTTTCACATTTCTGCTTTTCTCAAAAAAAAAAAACTAATCAAAGAGTAAATTAATGTATAGGTTGATATTCACAACATATAAAACACCGCAATCAAACGTACAATTGACAAACAATAATCAGTAAACAGAAACGCGCCCCTTAAAGGGGTAGTTCATCCTAAAGTTGGTTTCCAAATAAAGCAGAATCATGAAAGAAACATATTGGTGAAGGTTTGACGAAAATCCGTCAAAGGATAACAAACTTATGATCGAGTTGAAAGTTCAATTTTGTGACATCACGTCGTGCGAGCTGCTCACTAATACGTTGTGTACAAGATAATGCCATAAATTGCTCTTTTCTGTATTTGACAACGGAATGGTTTTTTTTTTTTTCGTACAGGTTTGTGTGTACTAATGATGTATCAAAATGTACAAGTTAAAGGTTGCATATTTTGAGAAAATGCTCATTTTCGAGAAAAAAAAATGTACACAACATTATAGGAGAGCACCTCGCACGTGACGTCACAAAATTGACATTTCAAGAAATCATAACTTTCTTATCCTTTGACGAATTTTCGTCAAACCTTCACTAATTATGTTTCCTTTATTCTGCTTTTATTGAAACAAACTTAATCAGGGTGAACTTTCCAACAACAAATGACAATCAAAATTGAAGAGCGCCACCAGCCGACATGAGGATATATGCATGCGCTAAAATCACAGAAAGAGAAAGGGTAAGCACGGTTCTGTGTGTGACGTGCATGTTAATGTTGCCAGCGCAAATGCGCAATGCATAATCCACAGCTGCACCTGCGACCGCGGGGAAAGTGAACAGGCCAGTATCCATTGTTCACCTCGAATCCCTTATTTTAATTTATTTGCGGAAAACCTGGACCAGCGCCAGCCGACAGACCGAGGACGTCTATTCCATCATCCAGACAAAGTAAGACCAGCAATTCTACAAAGTACAAGTGCAAATGTGTCACTGCAAAAGGCGAGAGTGCAGGATTTTTGTTTTGGCTTTTTTTTTTTTTTTTAACTACCGGGAGACCGGTGCTAGTGGTGATGGACACGCTATTTCGTTTGCAATATCGGTACTTCCCCCACAAAAAAAATAAGCCAAGGGCCTGGCATAGCCATATCCGCCATGACTAGGTAAGTAGGTTTCTTTCTGACGTTGAATGTGTGGATATAATAGGCATGGTAGGAACGACCAAAAAATCCGTCTCTGTAACATCATGAACATTAGTTTGTTGGATCCGCTGAACCTGGCTAAGATTGCATCACTTATCAGGCTCCTCTAAGTCTAAGGAAAAGCCGTAAAGGCTCTAGTCTAGTCTTGGCTAGCCCTGGGACAGACAGGAATAACCTTCTCATTCGGGGCATTCGGCAATCCCGTACAATAGGGACCGACCAGGCTGTATCGCATATCTATAATGCACACAAATGGGAACACTGCAATAGTTACTGATTGTCGTCGGCAGAAAGTGACTTTTTTTTGACGAATCAAGCCGCGGAAATTTTGTCTAGGGTTAGGGTTAGGGTCAGTGTTAGGTTCAGAATTAGGTTTAGGGTTAGGGTCAGGGTTTAGGTTTAGGGTTAAAATTCATAAAATTAGTTGGATACCCTGGTCCCCTATTGTACGGGATCGCCGGGCATTCTTTAATTGAAATGACATTTTTGGACATACCCCGATAGGGCGTTCAGAGGAGCCAGATGCAATCTCAGCGGATCCAACGTCAGTCTCTAGTAGTACTCAGACTCAGTAGGACGTTGAATCCGCTGAGATTGCAGCTGACTCCTCTAAATGCCCTATCTGGAGTGCTCGCCTTCATTTTCCCTCCGTTTTGGGTCACTCTGACTAGTGTGTAATCGACCCGTGCATATGAACGAATTACTCATTTGAAATACATTTATGACATGAAAATTATGAATGACTCACTGTATTGAATGTATACCTGCAGTCCTGCACTATAAAAATGTTCGAAAATTTTGAACAATGTTACATAGGGGCCTATTTCCTCTTCACATATCTTTCTTGGCTTCTTCTTCTTCTTCCAGTAGAGTGCTGCTTCATTACTGAAGATTGCGCACTGTGTGCATGTGTGAGCACCATATGTGTGTGCCAGCCAGATTCATTGAATAAAAATAAGTGCACATTATGTACAAATTGTGCTAGTAAAAAGGCTGTTTGAAAATGTACACGAATAGGTATATGGGAACTGGCGCATGCATGTAAACTTAAATCTTCACCATCGCAGCTGCCGTCGTGTGTTGTGTCTAGACATTGTAATGCAAATGCGATGCAGGTGCTGTATTATCGACAACAATGTTGTAATCTCTCCTCTTGTAGTGCTCTTTGAGATATGTTAAAGGGGAAGTTCACCCTGAAATTATTTTGGTTTCAATAAAAATAGACAAATGAAAGAAACATATGAGTGAAGGTTTGACGAAAACCGGTCAAAGGAAAAGAAAGTTATTTGATTTTAAAAATTTTGATTTTGTGACGTCACGTGCGAGGTGCTCTCCCATATGTTGTGTACAAAATAAGTCGATAAATTGCTTTTTTCCCTGTTTTTGACAACGGAATGATTTTTTATCGTACAGGTATGTGTGTAAAAACGTATTTCTGATAATGTATCAAATGCACGAGTAAAAGGATGCATATCTTTGTGAGAAAATGCCCATTTTCGAAAAAAAATGTACACAACATATGGGAGAGCACCTCGCATGTGACGTCACAAAATCAAAACTTTAAAATCAAATAACTTTCTCTTCCTTTGACCGATTTTCGTCAAACCTTCACTCATATGTTTCTTTCATTTGCCTCTTTTTATTGAAACCAAAATAATTTCAGGGTGAACTTCCCCTTTAACATATCTCAAAGAGCACTACAAGAGGAGAGATTACAACATTGTTGTAGATTATACAGCACCTGCATCGCATTTGCATTACAATGTCTAGACACAACACACGACGGCAGCTGCCATGGTGAAGATTTAAGTTCACGCGCATGCGCCAGTTCCCTGTTGAGTCTTCTATCTCCTATTAATAATGTACATGCCTCTTGACAATTCACCTTATGGGGGGAAGACAGAATTCAGAACAGGGATCAGAGAGAGCAGAAAACACAGGAGAGTCTCCAATAAACTGTTGAACTATCAACACCTCTTTCTGTTCACTCCTTCCTTATTAGTTGCATGCATTGAGTTGTACATGTGTTGAGTGAGTGTACAATACAACATCTCTGTCGACGAGGATGAAGCACATGTTCTTCTCCATGCAAATAATGTACTTTTGATCTGATGGTTAAATCTACATTAAGTTCATGCCTGTCAACCAATCAGGTAGCATTATTATTGATAACAAATACCTATCATTCTGATTCATTCTGCCTCATGAATATTCAGTAGTCTTCTGTAAGGACAATGCGTTTGGACGTTTGACAAAATATTGAACAGTTTAATGGACATTGGTGCAAAGCTTGAAACGGTACTAACAATGATGTCATACTGCATAACAGGTCTAGCAATCAACATTTTTTATGCATAGAAGTATAGTGCTGTCCAGCTCAGCTGTACTTCAATGTTCTTGCCTGGGGATGGCAACATGCCAGTTCAAGACAGTGTGTCCCTTTTGCAGGTTAAAAAAGAAAATTTTTGTAAAAACTATGGAAAAGATAAAAATATGAGAACTGCCCTTTCAATAATAAAACTTGAAAGTGACTTTTAGCAAAATTATGGCAATCAGTAGATTTTGAGGAGGTTTTGGCCGAGTCATATGAAACCTATACATGTATGAAACCGCTCCAGTATCTGCGTTCAGTAGGAGCAATGCCCGCAATGGCACACTGAGAGGGACAGTATGATTATGACTGTAGAACATTCTCGCTGCGTTGCAAAGCTAAACAACAATAAATTTTTACTTTTCCTGAAAATGTTAATGAAGCTATGACTGAGATTTCATGCACGTTATTGTTACGGTATACTGCTGATTCCTGCCAAATTTCATGATTTGAACTGTTTACAGTCTAATATCAAGTTCTGTTCCCTTCTGTTTTATGACAATAAGGTGACATGGGCGTACTGAGGAGTGACAGGGGAATTCATATCCCGGATGCTAGCCAATCTACTTGCAGTGGACCACAACCATACAAGTAGGCCTGTTATTCTTATCTTGTATGTCAAGTAAAGCCATCAATAATGAGCAGTTCGTTAGATATTTCACCAGTTGGGGGATCATCATTGTTGCATAAGAAGCTAACATGGAGGAAATAAACATATGACTCACTTTAAAGTTAGATTGCATGTAGGTTCCAGAAAAAGAAAAAGATTGATGTCTTTTGGGAAAAAATATCAGGGAATCTATCAAACTGGCGGATCTTTTTTCCATGAGGCATAAGGTCGTACAAAACGTATTGCCATTTGCCAACACTTGTGCCGTACATGTACAGTAGTTAATACAGAACTTTACTAAAGCCATCGTACAATGCACATTCTTTTGGACAAAATCAAAAATGCTTTTTGTCACTTTTATGATGTTCCCTTGTTGCCTTCCCAGGGATTTACTCAATATAAGTTTTTACAATTGTAGCAAATTGAATCATATATTCAAAATCAAGTTTATTGTCAATTTTGATAGATTTGAATTGATGTTCCCTCGTGCCACCCCCTTATGCTTCTCCTAGACAGCCAGGCAACCGATAGGGTTGTATATAAGCCTTGCATGATATTACCAACTCTCTCTCTCCACATTTCCTCTTAGGACGTATTGCGACAAGGACGCGAGCTTGACGTACAAGCGATGTTCCCCATGTACCGTGGAACAGCTGACAAGCGCAACGCTTATCCACCCAGAGGAATGTGAGCAGTATTGTCCCGACAGCTGCCCCGAAGGCCTGAACATAGCGGGAGGCGACCTTGCCCCTCCAAGCAGCTGTGAGGATCCAACAACCTCTGCCCCAACAACAACAGGTGGGCCGCCCATGACATTTCTGAAACTTGATTCAGTGCTATAAAATACCAAAGTGGTGTTGTCATATTCATTTTTATGCACGTTTGTGCTTCTAAGTGACACCACTCGCGTGATAGCTGCAATGGTCTGATATACATCGCGGGCTCGTGTCGGGCACTCCCAAAGAAAGCTCGGTTGTGATCACTACTGTTTGGTCTTCCCACAGAGTTTACAACCAGTTGTTATGACAACACGCACATATGATGTCACACTTTGGTATTCTGTTAAGCAAGCGTGGACCTAGAAGGGATAGACCATCAACAAACACATTTGATATTTTTTCATTGTCCTCACCTTTAATCACAGAAATAGAAATGATTTATGTGTTTTCAATAATCAGATTTATGTAATGCATCTGCCATTAGGCATTGGGCGAAGTTGTGTCTGGAGTTTAGCCCCATATCTTTTTGGGTGCCCTCATATTATGCTCTAGTTGGACACGTAATTAATTATTCTTGCTCCAAAAAGAAATGACTATATAGTGGTCTTGTACAGAATATAAGTTGGTAGAGAATTGTGAAAAACACTATCAAATCAAAGCTTTTATTGGACATAGTTTACATATATCTGTTATGCAAATATTTCTTAAATTGATAATTTGATCAGTTTGGATGTGTTGGTCACAAACTAAAAGCTGACTGGCCTAGTAACACGCTAATTTTCCTTGTACAGGTTTTACAACACATGGGTTAACATCAGCATTGACCACACCCCTCAGTACAATCAATGTAGGCCTAATTGCTAGCGTCTCCAACACCACTCAAGTCGGCAAGCCGACTGAAGCAACAGCATCACCAGGTAAGTTTGCCCACTTGATCTACTTGTAGGTCATGTTGGTCAAGACACTCTTCTCCACCTTGTATGGTATATTCTCTGGAAGTCATTCATATTATATGGTAGTGACTAATTTCATTCATATCTGTCCGTGTAGATTCAGTTTCTGCCATCTGTGTGAAAGTATGTGTGAAGAGTGTTAGGCATACATCTTTGATCAGCTCATTTTTTATGCAATATAAGGGAGAGATTATTCACTGCTTATACTAATATAAGAAGTGATTATAGTGACAATGATGATAACATGTTAGTGGAAATGTGGAATATGAAAGTGGAATATGGAATATGAAATTACCCGGCATGGTATTTTTGATAGCGGGAGGGGGGGAAGTGTGGGTGGAGACTTACACAAATCAGCATTTTCCATTTTAACCGGATAAAAATAGGAGTGGGGTTGGGTCTGATTTATATACTAAGTGGTCAAAGTAAATAAGCACAGTTATTTCCTGCCTATTCCTCTCGCGCCTCTCTCTTGCCCTCCACTCCCACCTCCTTCTTGTACATTTTTCCTCCTCCTCCTCCTCCTTCTCCCTACAGTGCTATTGGTTACAATTTGTTCATGTCAAACTTTCCTTTTTGATTTTTCTCAAATATTTACAAATTAAGTCAATTCATATTTCAGCTCATAACCTCATTAGGGTGGTGTTTGGGTGAGGGAGTTGGCAGGGAAGAGGGCTTAGTCTCAATTGCCAGACTTAGCTGGGAACAAACTCAGTTGTGTCCATGTACTCCGTAGACCATAACCTAGGCTTTATGTTTGTCACATGCTACATGTGTGCATAATCTTGTGTCACATCATTGTCTTTGATTTGTTTCACAGATCCTTTTGGGCTTAATCATCGTATGTTAACCATTGCGGTGCCATTAGGAGTTGTAGTATTTGCTTTGTGCAGTGCCGCGGTAATATGGGTATGTGTTCACCGTAAACGTAAGCAGAAGAATCTCAGCCACTCCTCCTCGGGCCAACCATTCATCAATGGTAAGTTACCACTCAATCATTTCCCCAAAGTTGAGAGCCAAGATATGTACAATATCAGGGAATCAGTCTGACCTTTGGCCTGAATTCACAAAGGCGTTTTATATTTAAACCACGGTTTAACCCTAATCAAGCCGGGGTATATAGAGTCTACCTATTACCGAGGGGGGGCATTTTGGCCCCCCACTCCCCACGCCTCGGATCTTGTCAGTGGTATGCGCAACAACCATAAAATTTGCCACATTTGTTGTGACGTTATCTCTCAGTTTGCATAAGTACTGTCTCAATTTTGCTTAAAATCGATTTATAATTAATTATGCACATATTCCTCTCCCCCCTATAGTTAACTAATCTAATGGCTGGAAAGAATAGAGTTAAAAAGTAATTTTAGGCATGAGGCTTCTTAATGATTTTATTGATAAGTTTGTAACATCAGAAAATTGTAAAAGCCTCTTTTTCCCCTTTGTTTATCTTTGTGAATTTCTTTTTTTGTTTTTACTTTTATTTTGTATTTTGTATTTTAATTAGAACCATGACACCATTGTCAAACCAGGTAAAAGACCAAAATCAATTAATCAGAGTTATTAGAATGAAAACAAATTGATATGACATTGTCTTGCGAAAAATGATGTGACGTCGCCATGGTATACCCAGTCGTGGACATTTTGGGCTCAAAAGTTGCAGAAGACTACAAAGGAAAAGGTCATGAAATCTTGCAGCAGTATTTCTTCTCGTTTCAGAATGATTGCACAAAATTTTGAGGGGGGCCTAATTAGGGTTAACCAAATATTGTGGCAGATTGAAGCATAAGTGGGCTTGACTTCCTACGTACATGTACACATTTAAAAAAATGCACGCGTTCAGCGTAAAGTGCTAAATTCTACTTACTGTGGTTTATTTAAATGAATTTGATTAAACCTTGGTCTAAACATCGTCTAAACCATAGAAACTGGCGTAAATTTTAGCGCTTTATGCAAAACGCACACATTTATTACTGAACATTCTAATGAAGTGTACACATTAAAATCAAGTGTACTTGTCTTCATATACACCACAAAATTTGCTTACCCCTTGGTCTCAATCTAAAACTCGTTTGTGATTTTAGGCCTTTCCGCCTTCGTGTATTAGATCAAGGGATTGGTTACCTGTATCATTGTCATTAAATCATAAAATAATATGCAGGATCAATTCTTCCTAACAACAGAGAGGTAGGAAAGAAGCATATAAGGCAGCTTCTGTAGTCATAATTTCTTCCTAGGACATTCCTATTGCATGTTAAGGATAGGGAGCAATAGTTTGACCACGCCATAGCCCCTGTATGTGTTTCCTAGCCAAGACGGATGATGTATTACTAATGTACGCTGAAGCATGATTTTGTTACTTATGCGTACAGTTATATTGATTTATTTTAATTCACTTTGATTTTACCCATTTACTTTTTGAAACTGGGTATACCTGGTCCCCAGATACCTACTAATCTCATCTTGTGTTAGCTTTGTTTCAAACACTTGTTCCATCATATTTGAGTGATTTTGATGTGTGCAATTATCATATTTGTGGAAATTCCTTGGATAAATATTGTTTAAGTAGGCTTTTGCCAAAACAGATAGCAGATAAACAGATTTGACATGTTTAAATGCATTTGTGTCTTCTTAATTGCAGACTCTACTCTAGAGGGCATTGGTTTGATGAATACTGCGAGACAAATCACGCCTCCGTCTTCACCCGTCATAGACCTCACCTCAGGACCATTTTCTGTCAAAGTGACCGCTGGAGACCCAAGCTTGATGATCTCCATTCCCTGCAGCTGTGGGCCCAGCGAGCCTCAGGAGATTGGTGCTGACGGCGCCACTCTTGGTGGCTTGGTACCCGGGTTGGAGTACCGGCTCCACATAGTGAAGGAGGGGGGTGGAGCAGGGAGGGTAGAGACGTTCCGCACCCTCGGGGAGCCCGACATGCAATTATGTATGACCCTGAGGGAGCTCTCTGTGTCCGTTGAGGGGGACACCCAACGGCTCATGGCTTTGGATGATGTCTTCAAAGGCATTGGTCCAAAGCACAAGGCGCTGCTGAGACGTCTGTCCACATTTTTGGGCGTAGATCACCTCAACAATGTCCTGGACGGTAAACTTTTCCAGGAAGTCCTCAGCGTGGACAGTCAGCATCGCGAGAGCCTCTCGATCTTCCGACTCCTGGAAGCCCTCCAGGGACCAGTGCAGGAAGAGGTGGAGAATGTGGAAGATTGTGTCCGGGAAATCGTGGAAATGCTGAGTAAAGTGCACCCTGACTGCCCCTACTGCAGGCATAAGGTTTGTCAGGTGCTGCCAAGGAATTCCGCCGAAACAGCTGTCTGATATATGCCTGGCTACCCACTAGGCGAGTGTCCAGGGGCCATATATTCATGAAAGCTTACTAGCTTAGTTAGTGAGTAAAAATGCATCTTATACCCCGTTCTGATGTACCCAAAATCTAGCGTGCCTCCGGAGGCTACCGCAGGTCGTTCTAGACGAGTCGTTAGATCTAAACGGTCTCGGCACAAAGCACAAAGCACGAATCTGAGGGAATCGCGAGGTAAAATACACCCTAGACAGCCGAGCACAATCACGGCATCACACGGCGTGATCCACTGTTGGACTGTAGATCTAAACGGTCTCGGCGTGAACGCGGCGTAAACAACACGGCATAGAAAACGGAAGTACTTGAGCGCGTGCTACTCTCACAGGCATGCATGCAGGCTGCGCCGGTATGCGGTTAGCACCAGGGATCATGTAAACACTGAGGCCAATTTGCCAAACGTACATTAACAAAAATATGACTATATGATACTTTAAAAAATTTAAATGTGTCTTAAAAATATTTTATTGCATATATATACAGTATATAATTTATATGTTGCTATTTATTTTGTATGGATATGTTGATTATTTTATTGTATTTTTACGCAATTTACAACAGACTAGCTAGCTCAGCTAGCTGAGCGAGCTAGTACGGGAGCTAACACGTGCCTATCGCCGGCCGAAAGACTAGCCTGACCTCATATATGTGCACCTCGCTAAGTTGTGCAGCGCGCGCTTTCTCCCTTGCCATGACAACGCAATTCGCGAATCAACTCGGGAGACGATATACCTCGCGTTTACCGCAGATGATCTAAACGGCCCCCAATGTATACCTCGTGTTTTGATAAGGAATTTCATGCAGTGTTCATTCCAGACGCCTCCCAGACGATTGTCTGGTGTGACACCAGAGGAAGGTAGATCTAAACGGGGTATTAAGAACTAACTGGGTTTCGTAAGGTTTCATGAACATGGCCCCAGGCTGCTAAGCATCCCTTCTTTCCCTTTTCCCCCTCAAAGGAAGAAAAAAAGAAAAAGAAAATCAGGTATTGTCCATGATTATACCTCATGCCTATTTCGTCCCCACAAGAGGAAAACAATATTGTCATGGAAAATTTACACAATTTATAGATTTTAGAGTTCATGATATATATGATAAACGGCTGGATGTCAGGCAAATGATAAGAGTGGCGTTTTATTATCAGATGATGAAATATGTGATGATTCTTAAAAAGGATAAATGGAATATCCCACCCAAACTCCCCCCACCATTTCCCAATCTCCCCCCCACCCTTTCCTAATGAGTTCATGGGTAGAGTTCTTATGCTGCATTAACCTATAGTATTATGTGATGGGTTTAATGTGCTGGTCATGTGAAATTCCGTTGATCTTTCTGATCTGAATTGTGTGTGGGGGGGGGGGGGGGGGGTGCAGTGTTGCAACTGTTTAACACAATCCTGGGATGCACATCTGCTGTGGAGACACAGTAAGAGGCATTACTTTGATACATTTACATGTACTTCAGTAGTTAAGGTCTGGGCATTTTAAGGGGTGGGCATCGCCCCCCCCCCCCCCATGCCCTGCATGTAAAGGGTCTGGTTGCAGTAGGCAAATCATTCTCAATGCTTTTTTTTTACTATATAGCCTGAGAAAAATGGAGAATGATAAAGTGACTAGTTATACACCTACATGTGTATGTTTGTAAGATTTCTCTATAACAAGATATTTTACACATCTGCTCTTTGAGGGCATTTATATGTTAAATTGATGTAGGCGTTTTGTTTTACATGTGATATATTTCTGTAATGCTGCATGTGAGCTATTTTTGCCAAATTTACTAATGCAGTACAAGTATGATATTTGTCCATATATGGTACAATGTAGTTAGACTCTGAAATAATTTTAAAACTGAAATCACACATCTCATGTTGTACTGTAAGTGACGGGGATTGAGTTTAGCCTACCTTGGGAAGTATCATTGATTCCAGTTATCTGTATTATGATGCAGTACTATAGCAGTTTGTAGAAAGTAATAAAGATATTTGAATAAGAGCTGTGTTCAAGCTTGTTAGGAGGCTACTGTTATGTTCACAGGGAAAAAATTTCTCCTACCACTCGCTACACAAATTTTGTTGCTACCATTTTCCAGTCACGGCAAAGTAATAGACACGATTCTTGTCGTGAACTTACAATAAAGTTGTTCTTATGGCAAGTGGTATCCACAAGCCACATCAGTGAGAAGTGAGGAGTTTTTGTTGTTGCTGCTTGATTTTAGGCATGTGTTTAATCACACCCTATTGTGTACACGCTGGCATAGTTGTGTTAGTTTCCAGCCTTCTTTTATCTTTAATTTTCTGGGTGTTTTTTTTTATTTTATTTTAATGATCTACAAAAGAGTGATCCTGTCTTTAAAACTAAGTACATGTCTCAGTTTATAACTTTATATGCAGTATACGAGGCTGATAATGGATGATATATTTGCTTTGCCTAATTTGGTTTTTCTGCCATGGCAAAGGTTTTTTTTTTTCTTGTAATATTCTAAATGTTAGATTGTGTGCTGATGTGATCCATGTTTGAATCTATTTTTTTTACATTTTACATTATTTATTCTTTTTACACTGTATATTTACACAAGTCATGTACCAAGGAATGGCGATTGTTTTTATGTGAAAATACCTTGCTTGCACTTGTTGTTCATAAAGCTCAATATGCTTTTTGATCAATAGTTGCATGTTCACTTATTCAATGTTTAGATGCGTAGATTTTATGGGTAATTGAGTTTGATTGTTGTCCAAAAATCAGGTTGCTGAGAGTGTATCACTTAGGCCTACTCTCTGAATTGGTGTTTCTTTCTGTTTTTAGACTTCCATTTCACAGTGTGTAACTGACTCCTTGCCATGTGTCCATCATGTTCTTTATTCATGTTATGATACATGCAATATATTAACACTCAAAGTGTGTAAAATATCTCTTTTTCTACTCCTAGTACATGTACTTTTGATTCGAAATCATGGATGTCTTGTAATTCTACTGAAATTATACCAAATGAAATTGTGTTTTCTGGTGATTATATTTCTTGGATGTTTTGTTGCTAAGCATTTTATATAGATTTTAACCGTTTCATGTAGCAATGACATGGAATATAGAGGGAAAGATGAGTGGAGGAAGGAAACAGATGGATTGGATCGCTAGTCTGAATGTATGGATTGCAGAGAGAGAGAGAGAGAGAGAGAGAAAGAGGGAAGGGGGGGGGGAGAGAGAGAGGGGGTGGAGAGAGAGAGGGAGAGAGAGAGGAAAGGGAAATGAAAGACGGTGTGTCCCATTTGCACAAGTCCTGAAACCCTGCAGGAATCTGCATTATACCCTAACAATAACGTGTATGAAATCTCACAGTCGCAGCTTCCCGAACATTTTCAGTAGTGAAAAACTATCCTTGTTTTAAGTAATGAACCGCAGCGGGCATAGTCGTATTGTCCCACTCAGCGTACGTTACTTCCATTGAACGCACGGTGTGGAGCATGGCGCATAGCGGTCTCTGGTCTCTTGGCTCTTCCTCAAAATCTACTGATCGTTATAATTTAGCATAAAGTCAGTTCCGGTTCTATTAAGGAGAGGGACGTTCCATACATTATCTTTTACCATTTTTCGTGGTTTTTACACAATTTTATTTTATCGACCTGCAAAAGGGACACAATGTCTTTAAAGAAGAAAATGGCGAGACATTGTACTTCACTGATTTAGACCTACATGAGTTTTAATTGCACTAATTAATTCTGCAAAAATCTAAAACATGTACATGTAATGGCAAATAAGAAGTTTGAAAAACAGTCTTGGTGTACTATGTACAGCTGTACGTTGGTGCACTCAATCTGATGACCGGACAATCACACGTTTTATTTGTAATGAAGTTTATTTACATCATGTAGTTGGGGTGACATTTCTCTTGTTTTTGTGTGCAACACAAAGAAGAATAAAACACAACTTTCAGTAACAGAAAGCATAAAACAATTATATCAACCTCTAGGTTACATTGTAGCTACCTGACAGAGTGATTCACATAACATGTGTGCGACATCGCCTTCAGATCGAACGAACACACCATCAACATGGATAACCTGGTTGTGATCCATATTCATGTACTTGTAATAAAGGATTCGTCTGCATATAAATATGCCAATGACAATCCAGAAGAGTCTTTCCTGTCAGAAGTATCATGCATTGTTAATGACACTGGGATGGCAGTTTCTAGTAGACTGGTGTGATGCGCACTCGGCATTGTTGTGTTTTGGATGCGTTATCTGATACACACACATTCAAAGGATTATTACACGAATAATGATTGATGAAATGTTCCGAAACCTGTCTCTAAATAAGTGAAATCCTTTGTTTTCGTCACCTTGACTCTAGCATGTTGTATATCGTTTTAACACCTAGTGCACGGATGTGTTGCCTAGTGTATGGGAATATGACATTACAAATTAGTGTTCTGTTATTGATGGCGAGGTCACATACGTTTTACTTGCAACAATGCAAAATAGCACTACTTACACATTTCTTTATCCATTGCTTAATTGAGTCACTCTTTCACGCAAGGTTCATGAGGTATAGGTTTCAAAGGACCCTTTGGAAGAACAGCGGCAATCTTTAATTACCGCTGAAATGGGCTATGCGGCGTATCTTGTGAAATGTTGTATTTGACCGTTATATATTGATTTACGGAAATAAAAACAAACATTGGGCTAAAATATCGAAGTGTCATTTGAACATGGTTTTCAAAACAACATAATGAAAACAACATTTTAGTTAATTTTTACATGACATTGGAAGTATGATCTCAGCCATTAGAAAATAACGGAGACATTTTTTTATAACTATCATTCCATAACCTGGTATAGTTTGCATTTGGTTCTCCGGGATTATACCAAGCAATATTCAAGGTTCCACATACAATAATGCAGAATGAACAAAACCACAACACCATCTAGCCACTTAATTTGTATAGTTTAATGGAAATAGAAACATCAGAATCACAAACGTTTGAGGAAAATCAGAATTAAGAGTTACAATTTGTCGAAACTCGTAGAGTTGCATTGTCATGAACTCTAGTTATCCCACATAGATAAATGTACTAGATGCTCAGTAACCATGGTAACTGCATTTTGTAAGCATGTTTTATGCCACTCATTCCTTACCCACAATGCATTTGGACAAGAGCATACTCGGTAAGTCACACGCGGCCATATGAAATTGGCAACGTACCGGTACTATTGTACGGTAAGTACATGATTATTTTCAGAAACTCACATAACTTTCTTTTTATTGTATTTATATAACTTAAAACTTCATAAATCCGTTCATCTGATTTGATGCTTTTTCTACAATTTTAATTATGATATTGTTCGAAATACGCCATTGATGCATTTTACCACAAATAAAACAGACAACCCCCGATTTCAGATATTTTTTGTCTGGCTCACTAGTGGTTGATCACACACGAGGGATAGTAGCACAATAATGACTTCACCCTGTATTTCCAAGTAGTTCCATCCAAGTTGCACTAAAGAACGAAGTGGCGGAAGAGAGAGAGGGAGAGAGAAATATGTAGATAGATAGAGAGAGAGAGAGAGAGGGAGAGAGAGAGAGAGAGAGAGAGAGGGGGGGGGGGTGATTGAGGAACAGCGAGATAAGGGGACGGATGAGAGACGAAGAGATAGAGAATATAATAGATGTATGTATATATAGATATATATATATAAGTGTAAGAAAGAGAGTCTAGGAGCTAGGACGCTGGGTGCCGCCCAGCACCGACAACCCACCGCCGAGCAAGAAACTTGACTGAAGAAGGCCTAACAGCCGAAAGTTCTGAATAAACTTGGAAGGTCCAGCTACGTCCCAGCTCCTAGACTCTCTTCCTTACACTTATATGCTCTGAAGCAACCGTTTGTCATGTCGAAGTTGAGAACTCTCGCACTTTTATAGATGTATATACAGGGGATATATATATATATACATGTATAGAGAGAGAGAGAGAGAGAGAAAGAGAGAGAGAGAGGGGGGGAGAGAGAGAGAGAGAGAGAGAGAGAGAGAGAGAGAGAGAGAGAGAGAGAGAGAGAGAGAGAGGGGGTGGAAAGAAACAACGAAGAAGTGGGAGTGGTAGGAGGAAAGACAGATGATAATTAAAAAAGAGAAAGAAGAAAGAGTCGCTGATAATAAACATTGCTAATTCACACATTTTACCACAATTCCAGCACCGATCTGTATACCAGCTGAGACCCTTCAGCTCCACTTTTCTCTAGGAGAGGTAAAATAAACTTTTCCCACAATTTATTTGATGTTTTCCGGATACAAAAATCTTTTCATACAATTACTCCACAAAGGACATCATGTTATGATAGTTAAGGTGGCGTTCATATTTACAAAGCTTTGCACATCATACATCGCATATACATCAGTTGTTCTTTAAATTTATGTTCACGAGTTGATCTCAGGACTTCAGTCGACATAAGTGACTTAAAGATATGGTACTATAAAAATATGGTACTATCCTACACTTCCAAATTAGGGCTTATATTATATTAGTATCTTAACACAATACAAGCACCCAAATGGACATTTTTATTTTGATTGAAATACATATACATGTTTATGCAACTGGTACATCGATCCCAAAAGGAGAGGGGTAAGTATAACTCTCTAAATTGTATAAATTGTTTTTATTTTTACAGAAAATGGCAGCAACACACCCTGTTTTGTATTAAAAATGACTCAACCGCCATGCAATATTTCAGCAGAATGATTTGTTAATCTATATTGCTCAATCAATTCATTGAAATTCAAAATGTGGTTGTCTAATTGACGTTGAAAGTTTCTATATTTGGATATACGAATATGCTTGTATTTCCCATGGTTATAGCTAGGAATGAGCTGGGCGTTTTCGTCACTGTGTGGAAATGTGGTGTACTAAACTTCTACATTCCTCATCACGACCATCTAAATCATCTATTTGAGTTTGATGGCCGGGGACACCTCTATACTCTCAGCGCTCCTCATTACTCATCAGCGCATATGGCAAGCCGCTTTAACATTTATTCCTCTTTCTTGAAATATCAAGAAATGAATTCTTGATATCAAGAAATAGGAACAAACTGTTAAAATGGCTTGCCATAAGCGCGCCCCTCACTGGCCGAGTCATATAGAACCAGAAACCTGCATTTATAACCGACAATGGGGATATAATGGCACCGCTCCGGTGTTCTTAACTCCTGGCCTGCCAAAAGTGAATTCATTCACAAGTAATACACACGAATCCCGTAGAGTGCCGTTAAGCCTAGCACAAAAAGGTTAACCCTCTCATTACTATTAGCATGAAGATGTGTAGTAAATCAATGAGGTTTTCAACGACTGGTAATGTAAGTGTTAACTCTCTCATTACCATTAGCATGAAGACATGTAGTAAGTCAATGGGGTTTCAAGGCCTAGTAATGCCAGGATTGACATTCTCAATACCACTGGCATGAAGATGTGAAGTAAGCCAATGGGGTTTGTAAGACCTGGTAATGAAGGGGTTAACTCTCTTAACTCTCTCATTCCCATTGGCATGAAGATGTGTAGTAAGCCAATGGGGTTTTCAAAGGCCTATTAATGAAAAGGTTAACTCTCTCAATACCACTGGCATAAAGCCTGGTAATGCATTGGGTTAAGCGCACGAAGCGGCTTGATTACCCAAAGAAACCAAAGAGGAAGATGCCGAAGCCGATTCCGATGATGAGGTTAGCCAACATGACTCGCCACCAGAACTTGGACTCCTTGAGTGACGTCATCCTCTCGATGTCTTCCTTACTCATCTCCTGTTGTTCCCCTCCAGGGTTGATGCCACAGATGACGTTCCATACACGACGCGCTTTGGACGGCTCGACCACGGTCACTGGTGGTTCAATTAATATCAACGATTATCATATTACCAGAAGAGACATTATGTCCAACTTATTTGAAATGTATGTATTTTTCCTTTTTGATTTCTATTGTATATTGTTCATGGAATATATTCTGTATCCATAAGGTGGATATTTATATGTAATGTTTATACTGTGACAGAACATGAATAAAGTTTTGATTTGAAAAAAAAATACCAGAAAATTGAATGAAATAGTTTAAGAAGAACTAAAAGGAGACTCGAATAGACTAATAACGTATGAAGATTTTATATACACAGTTCAAGCAATACGTTACTATTGGTAGCTCCACAGCTTGTCCAATGGGTGTCGGACTAGCAACAACAAGTAGATTCAGAGTTCGTTCGACCCATTGAAACTGAATCCTATTTAGTCTGGACTCACCTTCTTCCAGCTCCATTTCGTTGGGTGCCGGCTGTGCTTGGACGGGGGTATAGGTGTCTGACATGGGCTCCCGAGCCGCCGTGCTGTGTCGAGTCCACCACGTCAGACGCACCAACTGCATTGTGGGCAAGGTCGGGAGGGAACATTAAGAAGTATTATGCTAAAGCAACTTTGATGTATTTTCCACTGTTAATCTACACCATTCCCATAGGGTAGTTTGGAGTCTGGGGGAGAAGGAGTTAATGATTTTGATGATAGCGGTTACACAAATGAACTTGGTGAAGTACGCAAAGGGGGATGAATAGGAGGAGAAGGGTTGGAGGTGGTGAGTTCTGACCTAGTATGAAGACATAGGAAGACGATGAAGAAGAAGGAAGTGGAAAAGAAGCAGAAAAAGAAGAAGAAGAAGAAGAAGAAGAAGAAGAAGAAGAAGAAGAAGAAGAAGAAGAAGAAGAAGAAAAGAAAGAGGGAGAGGAGAAGGAGGAGGAGAAGAAGAAGAAGAAGAAAAGAAAGAGGGAGAGGAGAAGGAGGAGGAGGAGAAGAAGAAATGGGGGAGGAGGAGGAGAAGAAGAAGAAAGAGGGGAGGAGGAGAAGGAGGAGGAGAAGGAAAAAGAAGAAGAACAACAAGAAGAACAAGAAGAACAAGAACAAGAACAAGAACAAGAAAGAGGGGGAGGAGGAGGAGGAGGGGGAGGAGGAGGGAAAAAAGAAAAAGAAAAAGGGGGAGGAGGAGAAGAAGAAAAATATGAAGATGAAGTAGAAGAAGAAAAAGGAGAAGACGAAGAAGAAGAAGAAGAAGAAAAGATAGAAGAAAAAGCAGAAAGAAAAGAGGAGGCGGATGAAAGGAGAAAGAGGAAATGATCATGATGATGAGAAGGAAACTGGAGAAAGCTAAGAGAATGAAAAGGATAAAAAGGACAAAACAGAGAAAGGAAAAATGGGGAAGATGAAGGAGGAATATTCTCTGAATACTTGATGGGTAGTGCCTCGTGATGTTCCACCCAAAGGACATAAAAGCAGCTCACCTTTTCACTGGGGATGGGCTCTGTGAACAGGCTGATGATGACGATGACGATCAGCGTGATGACAAAGAGCACGCAGGCGAAGTGGAGGTAGTGAAAGTTGGAGATGATGCTTGGGCGCATGTCGGGCTGTCCGCACCCGGGAGCAGGGTAAACATAATCCAGGATCATCCGCAGAATGCCAACCACGACACCACCCAGCAACCCGAAGAAAGCACCCTGCGTTTGAAGTGATCAGAACAAAATATCTTATAATCAGTAAACACAAAGAAGCACGAATACCATGTATTACTCTTAACAAAATGTGTGTCATATGTCATGTGTATCAATGGAAAGGTTGGTAAGATAGAATGATTAAACGCATACACACACACGCTGTATTTTTTTTTTCTCTCCGTCTCTTCCGCTGACTTTCTTTCCTCTCCCCTCTATCTGTTTTTCCATAATTTCCTCTCCTCCACAAGAGTAATATACACCAACAAAATATTCCCCCCTCGTACACCTCTATCTCTCTCTCCCCCTCTCTTTTTCTCTCTGTGCCTCCCCCACTCTGTATCTTCCTTCTATCTGTATTTCCTTTTTCCGTCTCTCTGTATCTACCATTATGTATCTGAATGCATCTCCCCCCTCCCCCTCTCTCTGCCC